>JAVYIG010001769.1:0-247500 GCA_035222895.1 Strongylocentrotus droebachiensis
TTATACAGGATAAACCCGGAAGCAGTAACGGCGGTGCTGAAGACCCTGATGAATCCCCGGATGCGACCGACGAAGAATCTAGTCAGAATTTACTGGAGAGAGCATCGATTCGGCAGCAGGGTGAGGTAACGATCGATGGTTTATGTGACCATAGGACACCTGTATGTGGCGCCAACAGCACTGAAAACGACAGTAGCCACATGGATGAAGTCCACGGAGAGACTACAAATGAAGACACCAGATTAACGGAGAAACAATCCATTAGTCAATGGCATCTAAACATGAGGATGAACTGTTCTAGGTTTGTTGGCACTGCTTTACGTATCCTACAGAACTCTGTCTACAACCGCGATCGCTGGTTAATTCTACTGATGTTCGCCTCACTGGTGTATGCTATGGGTAGCGGGAGCTGGTTCGCGTTCTTGATCCCTCGCGCGGTTGTCCGAGGTATCCAGACAAGAAGAGCTCTTTTCCTCGCTTACTCTTCGGCGGCCGCAGCCTTTATTAGCCGCTGTTTTGGTGGTTTACTCGTTTACAAGAAAATCTTCTCAGCCCAACGATTGTTTTCCTTCCTAACCTTACTCAACGTGGCATCGCTCCTTGTCGACATCTTTGTCCCAAACTTTGCTGTCATGATCGTTTCGTCATTTATATCGTCACTGTCGATTTTCTTTCGAAACCTTTTGGTCTTAGTGATCTGCAAAGAAAGGGCTCTTCAGGCAGAGTTTCCTCTAATCCTTGCCTCGTCAGAGATCGTCACTGGACTCGGAGTCCTATTTGGAGAATGGTTATCAGGTGCGTCTTTTATAATTCCGTCAGAATAAGGAATAGTTATCTCAATCCTGTCCTTGGAAAAAAGGTTGAGTAGTAGTCATGTATTAACACAGTGAAAGAAACTAGAAGCAATTAGTAGTAATGCATTAACATAGTGAAAGAAACTAGAAGCAATTAGGGGAGTTAATCATGTATCACATACGAAAGTATGTGAACTGTGGCGTTTTTGCTTCATCAAAATGAATAGAAATTGGCAGTCTTGCTAACAAAGTCATTGTCTGTTTAATACTGCACATAGAGATTGGTATGTGGGACCGTATCAGGCCAGTTAACCTCTGGACACCCCCCCCCCCCTTCGGAAAAAGTACCCCAAGGACAACCACCTCCGACGACAATAAGCGAGTTCGTAATTATGATTTGCGCATGTGCAGATAAAGGTCATTCGTTCCCAAATTGTAAAACCATTGAGACGAATACTCGTATCGTGCTCATGAAAGTTATGTAATTAATATTCATTTATCTACCGACAGTACATTTATTTGATACACAGGTGGAAGTATTCTTCTCAAGAGGGCAAACAGAAGGTATTCATGAAGCACCTCCATCACTTCGACAGTGATTATTCTAAAATGCACAAGTGGGACGTATCCATAGTGTAAAAGATCTGTGGATATTTGGGGGTCATGCGTTCCGAAGCTATTTACGAACTGGCTTATTACCCTACCACCCCCGGAAAATGACCCCCTGTTCATTAATGGGGAAGTCCACCCTGATTTTCGGGGGAAATTGTCCTCAGGGGTGGTTGTCCTTGAAGGTTAATTTTCCGGGGGGTAATTATCCTGTTGGTAATAGGCCATTTTCGTAATGTAACCAAATCTAATGCATAACTCTTTGTGAAGTGCCTCAATACAAATTATTTCAATCACCTGATACGAATAATAGTATTTCAAAAGACGGAATCCGAACTGCATACATTAATTGTTGCCAGGTAGGACAAACATTATGGCTTGACCTACCTAGCAACAATGAATATATGCAGTTTGCATTCTGACTATTGTAATTGTCCTAAAACCTTACTTAGAGCAAGGACCTATTACGGATGGACATTTAACGTGATTTTTTCTTTGATCCAATGATAGTCGCCGCCTTCTTATTATGTGCATCTTAATGAGAACATTCAGCTGTTTTAACAATAACGACTGCGTAAGCATTTTCGGTCATTGACAAAGGAGCAGTTTCCCTCTCTTTGGTTTTGTTTGGATGGTGTGCTCTGTAAGAGTGTGTTTTAAATGAAAGCATCCCCAATGGGGAGCAGCAAAGTTTAAAAGCAGACGATTTTGGTGATATGAAATGTATTATTACTGATTCGCACACTTTCGCACACACCCATGACCTTATAAAACAGTTAGAAGGCCATGATCTTTATAAGCCCTGTGCTTTGTAACTCTGGAATAATATGAGGAAATAGGGGGAAACGGGATTTTGAATCACAACCCCAAAATCCAAAAAATAACCTTTATCTGCTAATATCAACATGTTTTTCAAAAAAAAATACATGAACAGTACACGGAACAACAATTTCCGATTATAAGCCAGAACTGCATATCGATTTTCCATGATTTAGGCGAGTTATTATTTTCTGCGCATGTAGATTAGCATGTGTAAAATCACTATCTTGATTCTGTCCCGGCTTTTTGGCGGTGACTATCATGAGATCGAAGTGACAAAACATGTACGGAATGTTATTGAGATGACATTGACAGAGACAATCACAACGAATTCGTTAAGAAAACGATGAATGTTCATCCGTAATAGGTCCATGCTTGGAGGGATACGATTCAAAAAATGAAATTATTGTGATAATTTAAAGGCCGAAACCCAATTCTTCTACAACTTTTTACCGACAGAGCTTATTTGTTTACAAATTTGCTTGATACCCCCCCCCCCCCCCCCCCCACACACACACACACATTAGATCGAATTTAAGAAAGGTTTTTGTGTGTTTTTTTCTTCAGGTTTTGTTGCTGACGTGTATGGTAGCTTCAATGCGTCGTTTATGTTCATCGCCGCAGTCGACGGGCTTGTATTCTGCCTTATGATACCACCAATGATTGCCGGGTATATACCAGTTCGAAGTTAGCTTTGGTACAAATGACCACCAAATATCCACATATATTTTACACATGAGGGGGGGGGGGTGGACCACTTGTGCAGCGCATTTGTTTGGTTTGAAATCAATAAATTTGGAATTTGTA
This sequence comes from Strongylocentrotus droebachiensis, assembly GCA_035222895.1. Lineage (NCBI taxonomy): Eukaryota > Metazoa > Echinodermata > Echinoidea > Camarodonta > Strongylocentrotidae > Strongylocentrotus > Strongylocentrotus droebachiensis. Next base: position 3,030 of record JAVYIG010001769.1, read on the forward strand.
TTTGAATTTGAATTTATAAGCGCAGCGTATCTATAATTGGTAAGCCTATGTTTTGGACAAATGTTAACTGATTTGTATGAAGCACAGTGCGTTATGGTTGCGTTAAATCTGCGTTAACTCTGGTTTAACACAAAATCGTTGTAATAATAATAATAATATTCCGCTTTTATATAAACGCTTTACAGATAGTGGATTCAATACTTGCCAACACACTCACTGTGTGCATATCATCTTAAACAACATCTCATACATGGTCTATAAATTTGTTTTGGGGGTGTTTTCCGCGATATCAAATAACGTGTCATTCTAATGCTTCTAAAATGCATTAAACATTTTGATGGAATATTTAGCATATGGCGTAAAACAACACTGCGGCGGTTAACTGCGCCATATCTGATAAAGCACTAAAGGTGTTGAAAGAGGCCAAAAATCTGGAAACAATGAATGTTTGTTATTTTTGTTCAAACGCCTTTATGGTGCCCCTTTTAGACTAGAGGTTAGTTGAGGTAGACCTTGTAAAGGGGAATATGTTTGAGGAGTCGCTATTCACAAAGGCAGCTAGGCTAAAGCCGGGGTACTAATTGGTGCGCTCGGATTATAATTTCTAGATAGACGGCGCTATAGAAATGCCTATTATTATTATTATTATTAAATGCTTATCAAAATGGTAACCTAGTTCTCATGGTTACTGGATCATATCAAAGTACTTCTTGGATTAAAACCGTCCTTCGTGTAGCACTTTAAGAACAAAGTAATTCAGAAATGACAATATTCCTAGATTATTGATCGGGTATTTTACCCCCTTAGATTGCTTCACTTCACTTTTATTCAGGCAGGGCCTATTTGAAAAGATTACGAGCAATTTCAAAAAGGTTCTAAAGATATTCCTGTTTCACTGAAAACACAGCCTTTGTTCTTTATTTGTTCAGAAATGTTTTTGTTTAAATAAATGTTTTCGACATATATTCAATGTGTCTTCACTAGGCCTACAATCAGAGGCGGCCCTTTCAAGCACCCGAAAAGTGCCCCTTTATACATAAAAAGTGCCCCTTTGACTTTTTAAGAAGTTCCCCTTTTTACATAGGAATAGTGCCGCTTTTTATTTGACAAGGGCCCATATTGATTTGTAAAAGTGCCCCTTCCCCTTTTCAACTCGGATAAGTGCCTCTTTTATTTGGACACGTGCCCCTTTTCCTTTCACAAGTTTCCATTTTCCTTTGCAATAAATGCACTTTTTAATATCTAGTAAGTGTCCTAGTTAGGTACGAGAAGTGATCTTTTCACTTTTGAAAAGTGTCCCCTTCCCCTCTGATAAGTGTCCTATTTTAATCTGAGAGGTACGTGCCTCTTTTACTTTGACAAGTGCCCCTTTTTCTTTGTAAGAAGTGCCCCTTTCCCTTTTAATAACCACTCCCATTTTAACTCGGATAAGCGCACCTTATATTTTCACATCTGCCCTTTTTCCTTTCTAATAAGTGCCTCTTTTCCTAGTGATAAATTCCCCATTGAAAAAGAGCCCCTTCCCCTTTTTATAAGTGTCCCTTCTCTGGTAAATGACCTTTTTTAGGTACGATAAGTAACTCCTTTTTAATTCAGATAGGTGCCCCTTGACCCCCGATAAATGCCCCTTTAAAATCTGATCGGTGCCCATTTTCTTTTAACTAATGCACTTTTTCCTTTATTACAATGCCCCTTTTTTCCATTCACATAAGTGCCCCTTTTCGTATCTGGTCATTGCCTCTTTTCAGATGCGATAAGTGCCTCTTTTCACCTCTGATAATTTCCCTTTTAACAATATATAATAGTATCTTATAAATGTTCTTATCAGAATATGATGAGGCCCCCTTTTCCTCTCATCATTAAACGCGCCCTAGATAATTTCAAGCGACTAAGAGCAATTCCCCCAAAGCTCGCACGCATCTATAGGTGATATACTTATGTTATTTATCAAAGGTCTTTTCAGTCCTCCGTTATATAACCCCATTAGGATTAGATTTTGTTCCTCTTTAAAAGATGTAATTTTCAAACCCAACTGCAAAGCATGATGCAAGCAATATCTTGTATGGTGTATAAAATGAAACAAAATATTGAAATCATTCCTGATTATTGTTATCACAAGTAGGGGTATATGCCAATGCCTTTAAAAATGTATATTTTCGCTTTGAGATTTCCCTTTATAGGTGCCCATTTTTCTTAGTGCCCCCCCCCCCCTTTTAAAAGACGCTCGGCCGCCCCTGCCTACAATCAAGAACGACGGTCGTCTGCGCTTTGTGCAAATGTAGCAACCACATTAATCTCACGAAAAACTGTATGGTAGCCTCACTGCGCACAAACTAAGTTTTGACACGTAAACCAACGGGGATCGCAACTATTTTCCTGGTACCCATAATCTTGCGGGAATAGTCAGTCATGAATGGGGATCGCAGCAAAATTTAACTATTTTTCTGGTGCTCGGAATCTTGCGGGAGAATGGCTAAAATCACGACTGCAAGTTCGACCGATCAGATGGCTAGATTTCCAAAGAGAATAGCTACCCTCTCTCCGGATAAGAAAAACACTAAAAAGCTAGAAAAACCGAAGAGAATTGCCCAACGAGTAATTAAAAAAGACCTCCCCTTATTAAGCGCGTAGCCAGGATTTTATTTTAGGGAGCGGCAGTGTGCACTCAAAGCGTGCGAAATACTTACAGGCTCCCTAGGGTGGGTGTAGGGGGGGGGGGTTCCCGCTTGACGTTTCATTACATTAATAGAGAAAGAAGACGATTCGTTGAAACGTTCACGATTCTTAATCCTTGTCTAAAGCCTCTGTCACAAAAACCATTACGAACTTCTACGAACGCCGTACGAACGATTTTCAGACAATGGAAATTCGGGAAGACAATGGAAATACAGGGAGATTCGTTCGAAATAATCGTTCGTACGAACCTTTGTGACCGTAGCTTAAATTCAGTTTCTTTTGACGTTTCATTAAATTATTAAACATAGAAGGCGATTCGTTGTACCAATCTCGACTCTTAATCCTTGTCTGAATTCAGTTTCTTTTGACGTTTCATTAAATTTTTAGAGAAAGAAGACGATTCGTTGTACCGTTCTCGACTCTTAATCCTTGTTTGAATTAGGTTTCCCTTCCTCCGCGCATAGCGGGGAAGCGCTGACGTTTCCTTAAATTATTAAAGAAAGAAGACGATTCGTTGCACCATTCTCGACTCTTAATTATTTTTCTTCCTAAGTCGTCTTCCTTTCTTATTTCTCTCTTGTTTTGTTTTATTGTTTTGACCGGCGTTTTTGGGGGGCGACCGTCCCCACCGCCCCTCCCCCCCCCCCCCCCCCCCCCCGCCCCTGGATACGCGCCTGCCTACTATTATTAGGGGGTTTTCGTTTTACACGACAAGAGCGTGGACTGCCGCGTGTGACATTGTGTTAAGGCACTGGGCCGTGCCCGGCAGTGCATTAAAAGGAAATCACATTACCTTAAAAGGATGTCACACGTGGCCGTCCACGTTCTCTTCGTGTAAAACGAAAAACCCCTATTACGTTATATGAGAAACGCATTCTTCTAAAAGCTCACAACATAATGCGTGACCCCACACACCAACTTCACTCCTGCTTCATGTAAAATCGTATTCATGAAGCACATCTAGAACTTTGGCAGTTATTATTCTTATATGCTCAAAGTGGAACTTCTCCATGTGTAAAAGATCTGTGGATATTTGGGGTCATTTGTACCATGTGCTATCTGTATACTCCCTTATACAGCGGCCCTCATTTGCACTCCCTCATACGTTTTCGCGATATTCCGCCTGTGGATGCTCTCTCGTGATAGGGTGGCCCTGGCTGGTGGAATGGAGGGTGGCGCTTTTCTTTTGTTTTCTCTGGATCTGAATAGGGACTTTTAGATTTGCGTGGACTGATACCTGTGACGTTCATTCAAGGCAGTGCATTAACTCTTTATGCGCCACTTAAAAAAAAACCCTGTGCCACATTCTTTTAGGGTCACACATTTCGAGGGAATCTTTATTGACTCTGCTGAATCAAGAGGCTATAACTCTTCACTGGATGATCATGATGAAAAATATTGTGCAGCAAAGTTGTAGACCGGAAAACGTGCTTTTCGATGAACCGTCATTTGTTATATTTTGAATTATCATTTTTATAATAATCATAATTATATAATGTTTAATTTTTCTTATTTACGGCAGTTTTTTATCCCTCTAGAATTTCTTATTTAGCAATGATAAGACATCTTCAAATCGAATCTATTAGAAAGGTGGACTTCTTACCTTTCTTTACATACCTTGCTCAAGTATTCTAACAATTCAGAAGGTTAGTATTTAGGTTGTTGAAGAAAAGAAGTTCAATAGGGAGAGACTTGAAAGTACCCCGCTCAGCCACCCTTGACAATGGGCTAATCTGCCCATTGAAATCCCTATTACCCCAGGTTATTGTCAATGTCCGGTTTAGCGGGGCATGAAAAGGGACGTCGTGGGGATGTTTTTCTTTGTTGTGCCATGATAAGTCAATAAGAAATAAGAGAATGTTATTGATTTTGCCCACTGGTATGAGCATGTAAAAATGGTATAGGCATAATATATTATATGTGATATACATGACATAATCAGCATCTTATTGAAATGTCTCATTATGAATGTTCACCGCATCTGTTCTCTCACCTTCTTTACCCCTCAATAAAATTGATTTCAAGTACATTTATCACAGCCATAGATATACAAAGAAAGAATGAATCAATCTTAAAATATAAACTATATTGCATTGTTTTCCATTTACTTTATTGTGAGAGAGCTTATTATCAGAAATGATTGACGAGTGGAGTATGCAATGAATAAAATATGGAGAACGGACGTGAGAGACATTATGAGAGAGAAATAGTGATATGAAATGAAAGGACTTTACTGTGAATAAAGATTATAAGAGAAAGAGATAAAGATGACGGCAAGACAGGATACATATTGATACGAAAATAACAATAATAATGAGATAGAGATGACGGAAAGAAAGAGAGTAAACACTGATAGCATAAGAATGAATAAAGATAATAAGAGAAAGATATAGAGATGACGGCAAGACATAGGGTACATATAGATAGGAAAATGATAATAATAATAAGATAGAGATGACGGAAAGAAAGAGAGTAAACACTGATAGCATAAGAATGAATAAAGATAATAAGAGAAAGATATAGAGATGACGGCAAGACATAGGGTACATATAGATAGGAAAATGATAATAATAAAAAGATAGAGATGACGGAAAGAAAGAGAGTAAACACTGATAGCACAAGAATGAATAAAGATAATAAGAGAAATATATAGAGATGACGGCAAGACATAGGATACATATTGATAGGAAAATAATAATAATAATAAGATAGAGATGACGGCAAGAAAGAGAGTAAACACTGATAGCATAAGAATGAATAAAGATAATAAGAGAAAGATATACAGATGACGGCAAGACATAGGGTACATATAGATAGGAAAATGATAATAATAATAAGATAGAGATGACGGCAAGAAAGAGAGTAAACACTGATAGCATAAGAATGAATAAAGATAATAAGAGAAAGATATAGAGATGACGGCAAGACATAGGGTACATAATTATAGATAGGAAAATGATAATAATAATAAGATAGAGATGACGAAAAGAAAGAGAGTAAACACTGATAGCATAAGAATGAATAAAGATAATAAGAGAAAGATATAGAGATGACGGCAAGACATAGGGTACATATAGATAGGAAAATGATAATAATAATGAGATAGAGATGACGGCAAGAAAGAGAGTATTACACTCATAGCATAATAATGAATAAAGATAATAAGAAAAAGATATACAGATGACGGCAAGACATAGGGTACATATAGATAGGAAAATGATAATAATAATAAGATAGAGATGACGGAAAGAAAGAGAGTAAACACTGATAGCATAAGAATGAATAAAGATAATAAAAGAAAGATATAAAGATGACGGCAAGACAGGATACATCTTTCTTTCATTAGTTTTATTCATTCTTATTCTATCACTGTCTACTCTCTTTCTTGCTGTCATCTCTAGCTCTTTCATTAATTTTTATTCATTCTTATTCTATCAGTCTACTCTCTTTCTTGCTGTCATCTCTATCTCTTTCTTTCATTATTTTTATTCATTCTTATTCTATCACTGTCTACTCTCTTTCTTGCTGTCATCTCTATCTCCTTCTTTCATTTTTTTTATTCATTCTTATTCTATCAGTCTACTCTCTTTCTTGCTGTCATCTCTAGCTCTTTCATTAATTTTTATTCATTCTTATTCTATCAGTCTACTCTCAGGGAACACTTTTATCACTAGAGTCTTCGTCACTGCTCGATTCGTCGGAATCAGAGTCCATGCTCCATGCTTCCATAGTAACAAGATCTCGAGCCTCCTCTGCACTAAACACACGTTGACGTTTTCCAGCAGGTGCCATCGTAACATCAGTAAAAAAAATCCAAAGAAAACCGCTAAATACACGGTAATTTCGAATGTAACACTATGAAGAAAAACAGTTTACCGGAAAGTGTGCGATGTATACAATGTAAACAATAGTAAACGCAACGCGTGGCTACACACTGCGAGCGGTATTATGAATGTCTAATTGACTCGTATACATCTGTGCAAAAATGCGAAGTTGGCACGCCTACGTCCGTGCAAATCGGCGAACAAAGCAAACAAAGAGTTAAAAGGACGTCGATTGTAGCAATCCACGTTCTCGTTGTGCAAATCTAAAAGTCCCTGATGAAGTGTCTGGCGGACGCGACATTTACTTCAGAGAGAATGGAAGAGACATATAAGATCTGCTTCTCAATGCCGGGCTTCTTGCCTGTTTGATTTTGGATTTTGCTGGGGCGTGCTCGCGCTGGAGGGGGTCTGCAGGTGGAGCCTTGCGAAATTCGTAAATAGGGACTTTTAGATTGAGTGGACGAGAACACGACGAACGCCGACTTATCATGCGTGTCAACGTACTTAACTGCCCATGTTGACTACAATTAGAAATCTTTTAGATTGCACTCGACGATATACAGGCATGCAGGAAGTAACACTATGAACATTACGGACAAAGAAAGAGGACAAAATATACAGTACCTCATTCTACCCTCAACAAAAGAACATCCCTTCACTGCTATTATGTAAAAATGTGTAGAACAGGTGAATATGCATGTGACACCTGTTCTACACATTTGTACATAATAGCAGGGAAGGGATGTTCCTTTGTGTACCTGAGGTACTGTATATTGTATGCGCACGCGGCATACTAGTACCTTGAGCATGTAAAGGCGCTATATAAATAAAAATATGTATGTATTTACTAGATTTAGGAAAATCAAGGTTGACGCATTCTCGATCGCCGACTGAGACGACGTAACGCATGCGCAGTGCCTTAAATGACGTCACACGTTGCAGTCAAAGCTGTCGACGTGCAAATCTAAAAGTCCCTAAAGTTTGCAAGTGGAGGCCGCTGCCTTTTCACCTTTTACCTTCAGTATTAGATTGTAACTGTATATTATGTTTGTAATATGCAATGAGTGTTTTATTTGTACACATGATCAATTCATCCGTTGGGCTGCGACCCATGTTTTTTTTTAATAGACCTTGATTCAATCCAATTCAATTTAGATGTTTTTTAGTTATAATAACGTGTTATGGAAGCGGTTTTTATTCTCTCTTTCCCTTACCTACATTCCTGTCTTTTCTTGTTCAGCTTCCTTCCCTTTCTCATCTTGCTCTGCTATCTCCTCTTACACTTGTCAGAATGTATTCAACTGTTTGTTAATCTAGTTGATGTATTTGTTTTGTGCACATTTATGTATTCTTATATGCTATTCATTGTTATATTCCACGATTGATCAAAAGTAAATCACGTGGTGAAAGATAGTTCGCCCATCGTTGATGGAAGAAGAAAAGTTCGTTGCAAGGCACTTTCACTGAACATAGAAGTTCACTTTCTATACATTGCTTTGTGCACATTGCAAAGGGTTTTATGGGACAAGCAGTTTTATGGTTGATGGGATGTTTTATGGTTGATGGTTGATATGCGCTGCGCAGATGGTAATTATATTTACACGTCTTTGCCCCCCCCCCCCCCCCCTCGCGCGCCTAGACCTGGGACTATGACACAGAAGCCCACAAATATCAACTAAAAACAACATACGAAGAATGAGAAACTATAGACAAATTTGATTTGATTCATTTATCTCTTTATTTTCCATACAATAATAATCATTAGAAAGATGAACATTTTGTTAAGAGCTGTAATATATTTTTCAAATGAATAGCAAAAGTTATGAAACGAAATGTTGGGAACGATTAATATATAGCAAATGCAGATGAGCTGCAGCGTAAGCAAGCGCTTGAAGTGAATGCAAGTCTTCAATCTATACATAAACAAATTCATAGGATGTTTGGGGCACTTTATTACCTAAAAGTGCGTTGGCAATAAAACAAAATCGCGTGCGTGTGTACGGGTGCCTTTGATAATTTTGTCCAACGTTTCAAAACCTGGGGTTACGTCTTCCCCTCCCCTACCCCATCCTTCGGATTGTCTCTTTCCATTCTATCACTCTTATTCATTTAATGAGCCACTTCGAAGATACTGCTTGCACAAAGGCATGCAGATAAAGGTACCAAATTTGAAGGAAAAAAACATCGAGACATTCGTACTCCTGAAATTTATTTACCGACGGAACATTCTCTATTTTTCTATCATACACAAGTAGAAGTATTCTTCTCAAAAAGGCAAACAAAAGGTCTTCGTGAACTTCATGCACAAAGTGGGATGTCTCCATGTGTAAAAGATCCGTGGAAATTCGGTGGTCTTTTATTTTGTACCAAAGCTATAAACTACGAACTGGTATATTCCCGGCAATCATTGGTGGTATCATAAGACAGAATACAAGCCCGTCGACTGCGGCGATGAACATAAACGACGCATTAAAGCTACCATACACGTCAGCAACAAAACCTGAAGAAAAAACAGAAACTTTTCTTAAATTCGATCTAATGAGTGTTGGCGGGGGTTATCAAGTAAATTTGTGAATGTATAAGCTCTGTTCGTAAAATGTTGTAGACGAATTGGGTTTCGTTCTTTAAATTATCACAATTTCAATTTCTTTTTTTAGTATCGCTCCAAGTAAGGTTCTAGGACAATTACCCCCGGAAAATCACCCCCCGGCCAATTACCATCAGGATAATTACCCCCGGGAATAACCCTTTAAGGACAACCACCCCACTATATAAGGACAATTACCCCCCGAACAAATTAAAACCACTTAATTATCAGGGTGGACTTCCTAATTAATGAACAGGTGGTAATTTTCCCGGGGGGGGGGGGGGTGGTAGGGTAATTGTCGTCGGAGGTGGTTTTCCTTGTGGGTAATATTCCGGGGGGGGGGGGTGTCCAGAGGTTAACTGTCCTGATACGGTCCCACATACCCATCCCTGTGTGCAGTAACATACAATGACTTTTTAGCAAGACTGTCAATTTCTATTGATTTTGATCAAACAAAAACGCCACTGTTCACCTTCTTTCTTATGTAATACATGATCAACTCCCCCTTTAAGTACTTTTAGGTTCTTTCACTGCATTACTACTAATTGCTTCTAGTTTATTTCACTGTGTTAATGCATGACAACTACTCAGCTTTTTTGTCCAAGGACATGATTAAGATAACTATTCCCTTTCTCTACGGAATTATAAAATACGCACCTGATAGCCATTCCCCAAATAGGACTCCGAGTCCAGAGACGATCTCCACCGAGGCAAGGATCAAAGGAAACTCTGTCCGAGGAACCCTTTCCTTGCAGATCACTAAGACCAAAATGTTTCGAAAAGAAATCGACATTGACGATATAAATGATGTAACGATCATGACAGCAAAGTTTGGGACAAAAATGTCGACAAGGAGCGATGCCACGTTGAGTAAGGTTAGGAAGGAAAAAAATCGCTGGGCTGAGAAGATTTTCTTGTTAATGAGTAAACCTCCAAAACAGCGGCTTATGAAGGCTGCGACCGCCGAAGAGTAGGCGAGGGAAAGGGCTCTCCTTGTCCGCATACCCCGGCCAACCGCACGAGGGATCAAGAACGCGGACCAGCTGCCGTTACCCAGAGCGTACATGAATGAGACGAACATCAGAAGAATTAACCAGCGATCGCGGTTGTAGACAGAGCTCTGTAAGATACGAAAAGCAGAGCCACACAATGCAGAACAGTTCATCCTCATGTCTAGATGACACAGACTAAAGGATGGTATCTCCGTTAATCTGGTGTCATTATTAGTTGTTTCTTCATAGACTTCATCCATGTGGCCACTGTCGTTTCCTGTGGTGTTGCCGCCACATACAGGTTTCCTATGGTCACACAAACCATCGATCGTTACCTCACCCTGCTGCCGAATCGATGCTCTCTCCAGTAATCTTGTACGAGATTTTTCGCCGCGCGCATCCGGTCGTTCATCAGGGTTTTCAGCACCGCCGTTACTGCTCCCAGGTGCATTCTGTATAAGATGTCTAGCTGCAGTGATATCAACTATCATCATCAAAGGGATAAGATGAGTCATGATGCCTCCGATTATCAGCAAAGACCCTCTCCAGCCGTAGATGTCCATCAGGTAATCTGCCAACAGAGGCACAAAGGTCATTCCGAAGGCATAACCCGATTTGCCTATGCCGTAGTAGATGATAAAGGCATCACCACTTTCGTTACTGAGAGTGATCACGACTGCGATTAAGAGTATGTTGGAACCGAGACCTGCATGAAAACATACATGATATTCGAATATTAATACTATTCGCATTGTATAACATAATGTTCTCTGTCAATTGTGTGGTATGCTTCTCTTGAAAGCGTTTAGGCTACTATACCGATATCATTATTATCATAGTAGGCCTTATTTCACATGGACTCAACTACGCATGTCAGCTATACATTTATCATCCTAATTATTATTACATCTTGCATAAAAAATGCATTAGTTTTCATTGGTTGACAGCTGTTCACGTGACCAGAAATATTTCAACCATTTGAAGTTGCTCTGAAAAAGTACTATTTGGGAGTTGAAAAGGAGACTTTTTAAATCTATACAAATGTATTATTCTATTTTTAATACATATTTATCATTTTTGGTTTTGTTTTGTTTGAATATACCATGCGTTATTTTCGAGGAAGGCCTACATATTACTAAACTATGGGCCTCGGTGACTCCAATAGTTTTAACCAGAACCTCTTAAGACAGTGTATATTTGTATACTATCATTATCGTTGTTACAGTTACAATTACGAGTAATGTTATTACCAAAACCTCGTTCAGAATTGAAACGGTGAACTGCAGCGTTTTCTCTCTCTCTCTCTCTCTCTTTCATGATGACGTTAAGTGTAAGGAGGGCATACTGTGTTTGGTCGAATCTATATGGAAATAGGCCTCAGAATGTTGTAAGCAAATAATTACCGTTGATGAAGGTGATGGGACAAACTATCACTTCCGAGGCGATCTTGATGTAGCTATCTTTCCGAAGCGAAGCTGATCGAGGAAAGATAGCATATACCGTATACATTCAGATCGCCTAAGAAGGGATAGTTTGCCATCGCCTGAAACCAAAAGGTGATTATTTGCTTTATATTCCACATCGGAAACATTTCGTTTCTTCTGTCATTTTTAAGCAACAAGTCATCAATTAACAGCTAGAAAACGGTGTACGAAACGTACAATGTATGCAATATGGTGGTGTGACCATAGTTCGCGCGAGACTAAAGTTCGCATACTAACACTAAAAGCACTTAAAGAGGAGAGCAATACGCAACGTATACAATTAAAGCGCGTTGCATGTGTAGATATTACTTTAATCTTCAGTGAAAGTGCGTTGCACTGTGTATTTAGTACTACTATCTGCACAGTGCAACAAACTTTTCTTTTCCAATCAATGATGGGAGAACTATCTTTCATCACGTGATTTACTTTTGACCAATCGTAGAGCAAGATTCTTCGTATGTGTAATAAAATATCTAATAACAAAGAGCTAGCTAACTGAGGAAATATGCTGCACGCGTGACCTTTATTGCACGCAGTTGCCATTTGTCTACACATTTTGTTAAAAGCCGCAGCTTTCCGCGTCAGATCATTATTATCGATGTCGCTGTTGTTGTTGTTGTCATTGTTATTTGTTTTATCTAGCTTGTTTTCGTATACATTCAGATCGCCTAAGAAGGGATAGTTTGCCATCGCCTGAAACCAAAAGGTGATTATTTGCTTTATATTCCACATCGGAAACATTTCGTTTCTTCTGTCATTTTTAAGCAACAAGTCATCAATTAACAGCTAGAAAACGGTGTACGAAACGTACAATGTATGCAATATGGTGGTGTGACCATAGTTCGCGCGAGACTAAAGTTCGCATACTAACACTAAAAGCACTTAAAGAGGAGAGCAATACGCAACGTATACAATTAAAGCGCGTTGCATGTGTAGATATTACTTTAATCTTCAGTGAAAGTGCGTTGCACTGTGTATTTAGTAGTACTATCTGCACAGTGCAACAAACTTTTCTTTTCCAATCAATGATGGGAGAACTATCTTTCATCACGTGATTTACTTTTGACCAATCGTAGAGCAAGATTCTTCGTATGTGTAATAAAATATCTAATAACAAAGAGCTAGCTAACTGAGGAAATATGCTGCACGCGTGACCTTTATTGCACGCAGTTGCCATTTGTCTACACATTTTGTTAAAAGCCGCAGCTTTCCGCGTCAGATCATTATTATCGATGTCGCTGTTGTTGTTGTTGTCATTGTTATTTGTTATGAAGTCATAATATAAATTAAAAACAGTACCGCCAGCTAATAGACAGGAAGCTAGCTGGGCATTGTTGGTCACCAGGGATCCCAGGATGAGCCCTCCTGGGGCTAGGAATGCCCCCGTAATCACGAGCAGCCTTCTGTATCCTCCACGGAGCCTTTGGTAGAGGTACGCTACAAGTGGACCTGCATAGTGAATACACGATAAAAAAAGATTGTTCAGATATGACGCGGCATGAATTTAAAGCCCCACTGTCCTACGTGTAGCTACTTGCTACCTCTATATAGAAAACTTCCCCAATCGGTGCCTGTTGGTCCCCCATGATCCTCTATTTCTTATGTTATTTGAAAGCTGAGTTAATGAGATTGACACCTGTCAGTGACCTCGCTGTGTGGTTTAATCCCTCCTAGCCACATTAGTGTTGATAAGCTTTAAAGGGATAGTTGAGTTCTTGTTTAAGACGGCAAATTCCTTCAAAGTGCATAGTTATTTCTCTTATTTTTATTGATGACATTTCCAGTGCCCTTTTAGAACCTAAAATTGCTATGAAGGTAATTTTAGTCCCAAACATGCGGGTGTTTTGTTTTATCTAGCTTTTTTATTTTGGAAACTATAAACAGGGAAGGAAAGGGAAAACATTGTCATGATGAGGCCTATGTGAGGCGCTCTCTGATACTTGTTTTTGTAGGGTTAGGGTGTTTTGTTTTTATCTAGCTTTTTTCATTTTGGAAACTATAAACAGGGAAGGATAGGGAAAACATTGTCATGATTATGCCTATGTGAGGCGCTCTCTGATACTTGTTTTTGTAGGGTTAGGGTGTTTTGTTTTTATCTAGCTTTTTTATTTTTGGAAACTATAAACAGGGAAGGATAGGGAAAACATTGTCATGATTATGTGAGGTGCTCTCTGCTACTCGATATAATCTTTATAAATTTGGGGAACTATAACCTGGTACTATCTTTCAAAGTGTATTCATAATACATGTACATGTAAATGAACAAATCATATTTTTGCATGATTCCTAAAGATGGCAGGAATTCTTCCCCAGGCTTACACTTTTCAAAGAGATAACAATGTAGAATTATTATAATACCATGGAAACAAATACAAATATCGCTCTCTTTTTAGAAATATGCATGGATTACACTTGACCTAACGTGGTATTCCGAAGTTATTCAACGATATACAATTGAACAATGATGAAAGGGAACGAACCAGAAAGCGGAGTGTATTTTAACAAAAATCTGCTCCCCCTGTGCATTCATCCTAACCCTAATAATTATGAATATACAATATTCAGGAAATAATATTAATTCTTCAATTTTATAAAAGATTTTGTGAAGCATCATGCACACAATATGATACAAATCATATAACCTGGGCAAAGGCATGGGGAAATCAAGTTTTTGGGAATAAAAAGGTAAATTAATGGGATTAAACCATAAGAGAAATTGGTAAATTGTAAGGACATGACGTCACAAACTGATAACCATCTTGGCAATTTGTGTTGCGATTCTCATTGTTCCATACTTTTACATACTTTTTCAAAAATTCATAACTTTTTTTATTTGTTATCCGATTTTGCTCAAACTTTTTTTGATTGGTTTGTCTGATTTTTCTGCTTTTATTGAAAGTTAGTTATTTTTTTAGTGGACTTGTCATTTAATATCGCCTTGCTAAGTTACATTGTCGATCCATTTTATTAAAAAAATAAAACACAGGTTTTCATTCGTGACGTTATGGCAAGGCAGCGCTATTCGGGTATTCACAATGACACAAAATACACTCGGCTACGCCTCGTGAATTTTATTGTACCGTAGTGAATACTCTCATGCACTGCATCGACCATAACGCACTCACACCTGTGTATTATTTGTATAATAACATAATTTGTATAAGGCTTCTTCATATAGCGCTATGTTGATTTACGTGTTGATTAATGGCAACTGCGCGCAACAAAGAAATTGGGCGTTTCACTTAACTCTGTGTTACAAGATACAGAATTGTGAGGCGTATTACACTTAACCCTAATAAGGCCGGGGGGCCATTATGGCCCCCCCCCCCTCCACGATTTTTCTGATTGTTCAAGAACGCATATGGATGGCGCCTTGCCGCTCGCTGACTTTTTTCTTTAGAGTCTTGCGCATCTTTCAAAAAAAAAAAAAAAAAATCGGACCTATAGTTACAAGGTCACGTGACCTTTTGTCTTTGCATGTCAGCCCGAAAATCTCTCATTTTTGTGATTTGTGTACAAAACATATGGAAATGTCATTTTTCCTAAAAATAGATCAAACATTGGTTATTGGGTCTTTTTTAAAGTTTAGGTGGTTGTTTTGGGAGTCAAAATAGTTGAATTGTAGGAAGAAATGAAAAAAAAAAAAAAAAATAACATAAATAAGTTAAAAAAACAATGAAATACATAAGAAATTATCAAAACAAGAGATAACATAAGGAATAAGCTGGCTCTTCCAATTTTTTTTGTCGTATTATTGTTCCAAATGGTCTAATGAATATATGTAGTGAAAAAGAATGCTTAAATATGAATAATATAGGATTTATGGGTAAAAATGTGATTTTATGACGTTATTTGCATAAATTACCATAAATATGCAAATGAGGGATTTTTTTCAAAAAATTGAAATTATCATATTGTTCAATACACTTTACTTGACATGCGTGCAAATTTTCGCGGAGATCGGCCGTTTTACGGCCGAGATCTTAGGGGGGGGGGCCATAATGGCCCCCCCCCCCCCCCCCCGGCCGTAGTAAGACTTCAAATAGCCCGGCCTTATTAGGGTTAAAGGGATAGTTGAGTTTTGTTCCAGAGGGCGCTGCACAAAATATTTTTTGTGAGATAATGAAAACTGAGTGTCAAATTCGAAAGAATATACAATTTAAATGACAAAATCATCTTTGTTTGATTAAAATCGGTTCAGAGACGGCTGAAATATCCATAAATAAAACCATTTCTAATATTTGTGGGGCCCCACGAATATTCAGTAATTTTGAACCAGCCGTTGAAAATCAAGATAGCGCCTTTTACGTTGTACTCCAGCCAATGCTAATATTGGCTTTGTGTTTGCCTTTTCGTGTTGGTCACAATACGCACAACCAGCCGGCCCGTGTATTGTTATTATAAAATTAATTAATTAATTTACGGTCACCGTATTTTTTTGGAAAAGTGGAGCTGAATTGGGATGATCGTATTCAAACTAAATCCATAACCCTACAAAAACAAGTATCAGAGAGCGCCTCACATAGGCCTAATCATGACAATGTTTTCCCTATCCTTCCCTGTTTATAGTTTCCAAAATAAAAAAGCTAGATAAAAACAAAACGCCCTAACCCTACAAAAACAAGTATCAGAGATGCCTCACATAATCATGACAACGTTTTCCCTATCCTTCCTTGTTTATAGTTTTCAAAATAAAAGAGCTAGATAAAAACAAAACACCTTAACCCTACAAAAACAAGTATCAGTGAGCGCCTCACATAATCATGACAATTTGTCTTCTATACTACTTCCCTATTTATAGTTCCCCAAAATTAAAAAGAAGCTAGGCCTATAGACTAAAACGGAACACCCTAACCCTACAAAATCAAGTATCAGAGAGCGCCTCACATAATCATGACAATGTTTTCCATATCCTTTCCTGCTTATATTTCCCCAAAAAATCAAAAAGCTGGACCAAAACGAAGCACCCTAACCCTACGAAATCGAGTAGCTGAGAGCACCTCACAAAATCATGATCTTTGTTCATGTTTGTGTTGTGGTGGGGTATACCTACAAACCACTAGATGGATGGAAATATCATTCAATCTTTCCATGCGATGTCGCTATACATTTGCATCCCGAGAAATAGAGGTAAACTTTACGAAACAAAAGAAAAATCAAAGAGCAGAATGCAAATAAAATATCGAAATCTTATAAAGTGACACACGAAACGACGGCTTTAGGCGGCGGTTTTGAAGGCTAGGCGGAAAAATATCTGGATCATCTCGTTTTGTATATAGGCCTATATACCGAAAATCTATGCTGTAAAAGAGCAACAGTCATACTTCTTCAAAAAGAGATCCATATTTGATCAGGAAAAAACTAGATTCTACAGAAAAATCAGCAACAATGGCGAGCAAGGCATGTGAGGTGGCAATCAAGGCAGACATGGCTTAGCTGACCAACACGATTGTGAGTCGATTTGATGAGCTGGCCGTCAACGTGGCAACCATTAAAAAAGAAATGACTGAAATGCGCAACGGACTAGAAGACCTAAAAACGACAACTATTGACCCTTCAGCAAGAATAAACGACCTAGAACAGAGCATACTTATGCGTGGATCCAGGGGGCAGGAGGGGGCCTTGCCCCCCTCCCCCCCCCCCCCCCCCCCCAAAAAAGAGAGAGAGAGAGAAGGAAAAGAAGGGAAAGAGGAAAGAACGGGAAAGAAAGAAGAGGAATCAGAAAAGATAAGTGGAAAACTAGATTTTAATTCGTCACGAGGACGTATAAGGTGGTCTGCCTTCAAGTTATATAGACATGTAAACAATGATGATCATGATGATGATCATGATGATGATGATCTTGATAGTAATGGTGATGACGATGATGATGATCATCACGATCATGATGATGTTGATGATCATCATCAACAGACCATGATGACATCAGACTGAACAAAATGAGAGAACTTTGAGATAGTATATAGTCTCAGCTACAACATACTAAAAAATCAACAAAAATCAAGCCGAAATAACGGCGATATTGCTCGCAAAAGACAAGAATGTAGAATCCAGATTTGAGAAAAAGTCATCTCCCATAAGGATTACACGCAAAAAGTAATGGATCAAGTGATAATAGGGTAATAATAAAGTAAATATGGTTGTTTATTACATTATTTGCGATTCTACGTGTTTTAATATTCAAAGGAGATGGTACAGTGAAAGGTCAAAAAGAAAAAAAAGTGAAGAAAACAAATTGTTGGAGACGCCCGGACTCGAACCAGGGACCTCGAGGTCGGAAGTCAAGTGCGTTACCGATATACCAAAACATTTCACATAGAGATTACACGTAAACGGAAAATGGAATTCTCTAATCCCACTTTGTAAGTGAAATATGAGCATGATCCCGGCATCTGATCGAAAAATAAAGGGCACACTTGTGGTAGCTTATTGTCTCAGCTACAACATACTCAAAGCTCAGCCTTAACAAAAATAAAACGACGGAGATATTGCTCGCGAAAGACGAGAATGTAGAATCCAGTTTTGAGAAAAAGTCATGTCCCATAGAGAATACACG
This sequence comes from Strongylocentrotus droebachiensis, assembly GCA_035222895.1. Taxonomy (NCBI): domain Eukaryota; kingdom Metazoa; phylum Echinodermata; class Echinoidea; order Camarodonta; family Strongylocentrotidae; genus Strongylocentrotus; species Strongylocentrotus droebachiensis. The sequence goes on from JAVYIG010001769.1 coordinate 21,149, forward strand.
CAAAATGTGAAAAATTGACATGCCTCCTTTAATCGCAAAAATACGCCATGATGCCTTTGTCAAAATGAAATATCGTGTTAACTGCATTTGTAGAGAATATTCTAAGGTAGAACATATCAAAATTTGAAAGAAAATTGATCAACATTTGCAGAGATACAATCAATTTTCCAAAAATCTGGTGACGTCATAATATGCAAATTGAAATTTTGAGTTCGGAGGCCATTATGATGACGTCATGAGTTAATTGAGGGTCAAATGAAACATGAAATCATATCTCCAATTCATACTCTATCAAAATATGAAAAAAAACTTGGGGTCACCTTGCATCCTAAAGCGCTACAATGGATTTTGTAGAGGCATGTTTTTGCCCATGTATGCTATGTATTACAAAAGCTCGCGCGCACGGTAATTATCTTAAACGGACGCTCATTCCGTTATTAATGGGCAGAAAAAGTTGAACAAGGTATCAAAATGCTTGAAAAAATGTGCCAAATATGATGACAGAGAAAATTTGGCGATTCTACGTTGCAAAATGCAAGTACGCGCGAAAACGCGCGCGCATGTCCGTGCGCGCGTTTTTTTGCAAAATGCTTAAAATGGCCTGAAACGTATGCAAAATTAATTTGGAACGAATTTGAGCATTTTAAAATTTCGATACGCGCGTACGTGCGCGTCGAGGTGCGCGCGCAAAATTTGTTGACATTTTTAGTTGAACTTTGACCTGAAGTTGATGTATATTAAATATGGTTGATTTTTGATGACTCGTTATCGAGATATGATAATGACCTGACTTTTACAAAATGGCGCCTTGATGACGTCACGATGACCTAGTGACCTTGAAAAAGTTAATTTGACTTGAAATCATAGGGCTTGATGACTGACAGAAATTTGAAGGAAATTGACCATGTCGATTTCGAGTGAACGTGTGTACAAAAAAGTGTACGGAAGAAATAAAAATAAAGAAAGAAAGAAAGAAAGAAAGAAAGAAAGAAAATTCTAGCGAAATCAATAGGTGATCTGTCGTTGACAGACCACCTAATAAGGAGATGGGGGGAGCGAAAGGGCCTTGCCTCCCACGCTGTTGCTTTTAATTGTTGCCTGATCATGCATTGCATGTAAGTGTATCATTATAATTATTCATATTGTTTTATTACATATTGTGAAATAGTATGTATTTAAGCTTTCAGAACTTTTTTGTGTATTTGTATGAAAGAAAGCATATAGAACTTATAATGCGCATAAGGAAATTCAGATGCAATTTACTGCAGTTGCCTCCAAATAAAATTTAAGCATTGTTTATTTCTAATTGGATACTAGTGATTTACAAGTTTTGCTGAAAATGACATCAATTTCTGGGATTTTTTCCTCATTTTTTAGTATAATATCCTTTTAATGCGTTTGTTTGAAATGACAAATTCCCAATTGAAAGTCAGGCAAGAGCAATGCTCGAGCCCCCCCCCCACCCCTTTCTTAAAAAAGTATAATGAATATTAAACAAAAAAAGAAAGAATGCCTGGAAGCTCATAAGACCGTAATTTAATGCTTAAAGCCCCTGGGCTTCCGGGGGCTCCGCCCCCTGGACCCAACGCCAATAAGGGACATGCCAGTGTCACAAATAAGGTATCAAAATATTATGCTCATCTAACCGAAATGAAATGCCTAAAATCCCTGAGCTTCCGGGGGCTGGGGCCCCTGGACCCCACCTAGGGCCCAAAGGCGGGCCCCTGGATGCTCATCTGACCGTATTTTAATGCCTAAAACCCCTATGCTTTCGGAGGCTCTGCCCCCTGGACCCAAACGCCTACCAGTGTCACAAATAAGGTAAAACAATATTTTTATCTGACCGTAATTAAATCCCCATACGCCCTGAGCTTCCAGGGGCTCGGCCCTTTGACCCCTAACGTGGCTTTGCCCCTGGACCCCACGCCAATTCACGTTACGCTCTACCTGACCGTAAATACTTTGGCCTCCCCCTCCCCTCCCCCTCCCCTCCCCCCCCCCCCCCATCCACTTTGAAAAACGTTCAGCAGGGCCTGCATGTAAGAGTGGTGGTGATGCAGATTTGTTGTCTGCCCCCTCCCCCCCCCCCCAAACGTTTTTGCTCATTACGCCACAGCTTTAGTGGTCACCATTATGTACCAATATTTGACTCGCACAATTTCAAATTTGCCCCCCCCCCCCCCACCCCCAACGAATCATGGATCCACGCCTGATACCTGGAGTAAAGAATGAACGCTTAAAGGTAGACATGAGCTTAGAAAAGCCATTTTGGCCATGGAGATACATAACAGGAAGCAGAATTTACTTAAAAACGGAGTACAGAAGAAAGCAGGAGAGAGTGCACAAAGAAAAATACGATATGTAATTGGAAATTTGGGGTTATCGAGAGAAGTAAATTGACCGTATCGCAAAAGATTGAAAGCTATTCTAATGAAGTATGGTCGAAATTTGAGTGCTGGATATTTCGTAATACGGGGTTTAGCCATTATGTATGGAAATTATTTCTTTAATAATTTGTATGTAATGTATGGATATACTGTTTAAGATTGAATTTGTTTCGAAAATAAAGAGCCCTGTGGAAGGGGGGGGGAGGAAAAAGATATCGAAATCTTAATGGAAACAGCCCGACCTTTCAAAAGATCAACCAAATATGAATATTTTATGGGACATTATGTTTCAATTTTCAGAGTGTAATGCATCAAATGATATTAGAGATATACTTTACATAGTTATCAGAGCAACAAGCAACAAAGCAACAAGAAATGTCTCCTTTCTATCCAAAACCTCTTGCATTTTTGTTTACATCCGACAATGTTTATTCTGACATGTCTACCTCTGACATTTGTTTAACCTTACAAATCATTTCTAAAAATCTTCACCCCTCTCTGTCTCTGTTGCATTTCCTGCCCCCCCCCCCCCCTCCTATCCCCCTCCCGCTCCCCTCCTTCATCTTAAATATGCCACTGGTCCGAACAATATAGGTGGGGGCGAAAGAACCTTTCTCCCAGTCATTCTCCCAGACTCCCACCCAACTCATTTAACCATTACACGGGGAAATATAAATACAACTTATTCAAAATAAGTCAGATAATTACCTCACAATCAAGTACGTTTAATTTGCTCCAGTACAACCTCTAAACAACGGAGAATATTCCTACGTGGGGGAATGTTCGAAAGCACAATTTGTTGTGGACCAACAAATCTGTTAATTTCATTCGGGAGTTTCTTCCGCTGAGACTACGTTTGGTTTCACCGAATCCCTCGCTCACATGTCTTATGAGGAGAACGTCAAACTAAATTTCATGTTTAAAGACTCCTACAAGCAGGAGGATTTTTCTGTCTAAATTCTCTGACTCCTTACAATATTGTGTGAAAAGCTACGATTCCCTTCAGCTTCTTCGTTAAAATATCTAAGCATTGCATGAGTCTGTGTCTGCTTCTCTTTTACTCTCTCTCTCTCTCTCTCTCTCGATTAATGATTCGTTACAATCGGCTTACCTGGACAAAATGCGAAGGCACTGAACAAACCAAAATCTAGTCCAATATCGGTTGATGTTAGTCCTAGCTCCTCTTTCAGCTCGGGTAGATATACGCCGATCGACTTGACCGTCCCCAAAACGTAACATGTTTGCAGAAAGAGAGCTAGGACCAGTTTTAAGGCTGCTCTATTCCTCAACCATTCACAGTTCGCCATTTTGTTTTTAATGTATGGATACTCCCAACGGACGAAAAGAACACGGGTCGTGAAACACCTTTAGGGCATGTACGTTGTCATTCGTGTCGTGTCTGTTTAATTTCCATTGCTTTGCTCTTTTTTATTATCGTACGTTATTCTCTTTCAAATCTTGACACGTTATTGTCATAATTTCCATTTATACAGTTCGGCTAGGATCTATAATTATCGTGAATTTTGTTGTAGCAGCTCTAGCTGTTGCAAAATGTTCTCACCCTCTTCATATTCCGTTAAATTTCTCCTTTACTCCGTTTCCCCCTTACCTTGACTCAGGGGCGTAAATCCCGGGGGGATGGGGGGGGGGGGGGCTGCATCCCCCCTTGCTTGAAGTAGGGGGGGGGGGGGGCTGGCCTGTACAACCACCCCCCCCCCCCCTGATATCATCCCCCCTGAAAAAAAATGCTTATTCAGCGGCCGGCTGAGTCGTTGCGATTTTTTGGAGACCAAAAAAAAAAAAAAAAAAAAATACAGTAGCCGTGAGTTTTAAAACCCTTTAGTTCCCTCAGCTTTTATGATCTTGAACAAAAGGGTATTTGGTGTCCTTGGCATTATGTGAAGTTCAAAAGTGCATGGCGTTTAAAGGATGAGAGGTTGGGAGATGCCTCTTTTACCAGTATGGGAAAAAAATCATGTCACCGCAAACTATTTGTCTAAAGGATCACACATTTCAGTGTACGCATTACGGCACACTTCATGTATATTAAAATGCCTTTTTCTAGTGGGATTTGAAGGCATTTAAAACGAGCACGATTATACATGTATTTCTAAAATGGGCACAGTTCGTTCTTAAGAAGTTTAGGGCATTGTTTCCCCTGTCACTCCCCCGTCACTACTTTACACGTTGGTGGTAGTAATATGGTTCCTAGCTGTTACCACACAATGCTGCTACAATTCTATGTAATTAGCTATATGGCTATTCAGTTGATTGTGAAACGGCACATGTGGTTTTTGTTAATGGGGAAAATAGATGAAAGAGCAGTTTCAAAATTAACAATTACAAGGGGGGAATTATCGTATTTCATAGGAGCAGTTATTTCAATTGAAAAGGGGCACACATGAAAGGTAAGAGGGGATACGTATACAAAGGAATACTAGGAGGGAAGGCACATATCAGAGACGAAAAGGGGCACCAGTCAAAGTAAAAGGGGCACCTATCACATTTAAACAGGGTATTCATAAGAGGTGAATAAGGGAGCTTACATTTAGGGACACTTAAGAAAAGAAAGGGGGCATTTATTATAATTCAATAGGGGGACCTATCAGAGGTGAAAAGGGGCGCTTATAAAAAGAATAAATGGGCACTTTGGGGTAATTGAAAGTAGAGGGCAAGACCCGATGATTCGAAGTAAACCGGGAAGATAAAGGCGAACTGAATCACCGTATAATCCTCAGATCTCTCGTCCCGGTATAACTGATTTAAACGTGCACGTAGAACGACCATCTAGATTGGGGTTTCCACCGACTCTTACGCAGCTCTTAAATGATCGTGACTCCCCGTTACACATGAAGGTCACCATTTAACAGGGTATCCGAGGGATATAATTATTTGTTACACTATAACCTAGCCTGTGTATATGAATCAGGGGGCGGGGCACGTCAACACGATAACACAAGCTTCATCGTACTCACGATCTTTGATTCGACAGGCACAGGTTAACCGATCGAGCTAACTCGCTTACTATATCTTCCGTTCTTGTACCAATAGCCTATTTTCGTAATGTAACCAAATATAAGGTATAATAGGTCTTTGTGAATAATAATAATAATAATAGCTAGTTCTTATATAGCGCTTTTCAGGACCGAAGGCCCTCTCAAAGCGCTTTACAGATATATATATTATTACCCCGGTCATTGGATTCAGGCTTACCCGCACACAATGTATGCACATTCTCCACTCCCTGGGGAGCATTCCAGCCAGGCGTCTCTTTTACAAGCGCACACGTGCTAATCTAACCACATTAGCTTTCGCATCCTACCGGGTACTCATTTACACCTGGGTGGAGAGTGGCAAATGTAGATCAATGTCTTGCCAAAGGACATTAGTGCCGCGGTGGGACTTGAACCGCGAACCTTGTGATCCACAGTCCGGTGACATATCCACTCGTCCACGAGTGAAGTGTCTCAATACATATATTTCATTCACTTTTAATGAATAATTGTATTTCAATAGTTTAGACTTCATGTTCAAAGTGCATATACATGTATTACTCTTTGTTAGGTAGGGCTAGCAATAATATGTGTCCTACCTGGCAACAACTAATGCATGCAGTTGATATTTTATAAGATCAAAACTTGTCGTGGAAACCTCATATCGAAAGGGTTAATAAGTGTATTAAGAAAAAGGCTGGTGTTTTATATAGATTAAGACAGTTTGAGTCAAGGCGTGTTTCATTGTTTTATGAAACGTTAATTCAACCGCATATGACCTACGGAAGTGGGGTTTGGGGAAGTAATTATGAAATAAACATGAAATATTTATAATGAAGCCAAACTATGGCACTAAGAGTTATAACGTTTAGTCCAATCAGAACACATCCACAACCGGTATTCTGGGAGCTAAAATAAACTCCATAAATTATATATTTGTGTTTTTATATATCAATTTTTGTATGATAAATTGCCGCAGTCTCTAAATATTGCTGTTTCGAAGAGCACAAATATGAGACTAGACAAAGACAAAGTAAGAGGTTGAGTGTGCCTAAAGAAAGAACAACACAGATGTGTCACGATTTAACTGATCAAATATGAACTTATATAATTTAATGGAGAAATTTGTAAACATAATATGGTTTTCAAAAGCTCTTTATGGCCACTAACAATGGTATTGATACGCTTCCTATTAACACACCTTCTAGTCTTTGGATCTCGGATTGATCGCATGAATAGACATGTCACATAAACGTACAGGTTCATGTCCCAGAGGGTTTTTTCCCCGTGTTCCTTACCTGTTTTAATTTCTTCCCATACATTAGAACAAAATGGCGAATTGTGGAGGGTTAAGGGATAGCGCGGCCTTAAAACTGGTCCTAGCTCTCTTTCTGCAAACATGTTACGTTTTGGGGACGGTCAAGTCCATCGGCGTATATCTACCCGAGCTGAAAGAAGGTCTAGGACTAACATCAACAGATATTGGACTAGATTTTGGTTTGTTCAGTGCCTTCGCATTTTGTCCAGGTAAGCGAGGTTGTAACGAATCATTTTTCGAGAGAGAGAGAGAGAGAGTAAAAGAGAAGCAGACAAAGACTCTTGCAATGCTTGGATATTTTAACGAAGAGGCTGAAGGGAATCGTAGCTTTTCACACGATATTTTAAGGAGTCAAAGAATTTAGACAGAAAAATCCTACTGCTTGTAGGAGTCTTTAAAGTAGATATTCATTGATTTTAAAAGCTAACTTTATTTTCATTATTCCAAAGTTTAAACTTTGATTCGACAAGGTTATCAAAATTCAATGCTTGGTAACATTCGAAGTAATGATTATTATACATTACAAAACGCTTAAATTTAGCCCGGCATAGCACCTGAAGAGCTCTCTGAACACTGCTGAGATATGTGAAATCACAGTATGGACATGATTTGCACAAGCAGACGATGTCCCATGACATCTCTAACATTTTCAGTGCCTGTGTTTTCATCTCCTCTTGAGTTCTTTCTCTTACTTCACTACCGTCAGACTAAATGTTTAATCTATTGCCTCACTCTAAACCCCGCCCATGGTTTTATTTTGATGACAAATGCAGCGATACAAAAATAAAGGAATCTTTCGCTTGTAAACAAAATAAGACTCCATTGTATATTAAGCTGCACACACGGCGGTATGTTCGGCGTTTCAAGAGAGAACAAATGCCGTCCTTAATTGTCATTCCGGGGGGGGGGGGGGTTTCAATTTGAAAGTCTGGTTTCTTTGATTGTTAATTAACCCCTATCCTGTGTATTACAAGCAAAAGATTTTAGTTATCAGAATCGGGTCATATCCCCTTTTGAATGGTTTGACATGCCATTACATTTATATACACTAAATTCATTATAATTTGACAAATAATAGCTTCTCAATTATGTTCATTCTTTATGGGATGTCGTCTGCTTAGGCAGTATTGGTCCATATAGTGACGTCATCAAAACATCGTTATTTTTACCGGCGAATCTCTCGTATATCCCAGTTGCTATGGAGGTGGTTGTATTTTTATTTTTATAAATCACCCGATATGTAGTTGACCTAAAACTTGTACGATGGCCATCTGTTAGCTTACCAGTTTCTAGTGATCCATTAGTTGACATATTTGTGATTAAATTTTCTTTGAATTTCACCTTTAAACATGAAATTTAGTTTGACGTTCTCCTCATAAGACATGTGAGAGAGGGATTCGGTGAAACCAGACGTAGTCTCCGCGGAAGAAACTCCCGAATGAAATTAACAGATTTTTTGGTCCACAACAAATTGTGCTTTCGAACATTCCCCCACGTAGGAATATTCTCCGTTGTTTAGAGGTTGTACTGGAGCAAACTAAACGTACTTGATTGTGAGGTAATTGACTGACTTATTTTGAATAACTTTTATTTATATTTCCCCATGTAATGGTTAAATGAGTTGGGTGGGAGAATGACTGGGAGAAAGGTTCTTTCGCCCCCACCTATATTGTTCGGACCAGTGGCATATTTAAGATGAAGGAGGGGAGGGGGAGAGGGATAGGGGGGGGGGGGGCAAGAAACGCAACAGAGACGGAGAGGGGGAAGATTTTTAGAAATGATTTGTAAGGTTAAAACAAATGTCAGAGGTAGACATGTCAGAATAAACATTGTCGGATGTAAAAATTAAAAAAAATGCAAGAGCTTTTGGAAAGAAAGGGGACATTTCTTGTTGCTTTGATTAATGAAAATCTGAAATGAAATAACTATGTAAAGTATATCTCTAATATCATTTGATGCATTGCACTCTGTAAATTGAGACATAATGTCCCATAAAATATTCATATTTGATTGATCTTTTGAAAGGTTGGGCTGTTTCCATTTAGATTTAGATATCCTTTTCTTTTTTTCACCCTTCCACAGGGCTCTTTATTTTCGAAACAAATTCCATCATATACAGTATATCCATACATTAAATACAAAATGATTAAAGAAATAATTTCCATACATAATGGCTAAACAAAGATAATAATCATCACGACCGAAAACTTTGTGGCAGATAAAAACAAACATTTATGAAAAAATTAAGTATTTTGAATATATAAGAAAATACCTAACATAAAATACACTGTTGGTCATAATGGTAGAATAATTTTGTTACCCACATTTATTGAATGAATATGACAATGATTTATTCCTAATAGATCTAGATAATAGTATACATTATCAGATTTAATTGAATGACAATTGGGGAGTGTTTGTTTTGCGTGACTGCTAAAGCATGTGTTTGCTATTACGTCCTAACTGTCATAACTGACAGTAATGGGATTTAATGCCTCATAAAAGGGCACTAATACAGCACATCGACACGGCTTTGATCCTGGGGGTTCACAGTAACGAGGCCATTGCTTAGCCAATGAATCATGGCTGTACGCAGCGGGCGCTAGGGTACGTCGATGCCCTCACACAAACAATTAAACAAAGAAAATACAATAAATTATCAATGATTCACTGCATTTCCCCCCAATCCCCAACAGGACAAAATCCTCTGTAGGGCCATGCATTATGGGTCAAGGCATGCCCACATAGAGGATTTGTTTTATGTTGGGAGTCGGGGTGAAATGCAATGAATTATTGACAATTTATTGCATTTTCTTTGATTTTTTGTTTTTGTGGGGACGGCGACGTACCCTAGCGCCCGCTGCGTTCAGTCATGATTTTTCTGTAGAATCTTGTTTTTTCCTGATAAAATATGTATAGGTATACCCCACCGCAACACAAATGATTTTGTGAGGTGTTCTCAGCTACTCGATTTCGTAGTGTTAGGGTGCTTCGCTTAGGTCTAGTTTTTTTTTTTTTGGGAAACTATAAACAGGGAAGGATAGGGAAAACATTGTCATGATTATGTGAGGTGCTCTCTGCTACTCGATGTTATCTTTATAAATGTGGGGGAACTGTAACCTGGTACTATCTTCCAAAGTGTATTCATAAATACATGTAGGCCTACATGTAAATAAACAAATAATACTTTTGCATGATTCCTACTGATGGCAGGAATTCTTCCCCATGCAGGCTTACTCTTTTCAAAGAGATAACAATGGAGAATTATTATAATACATGCGAACGAATACAAATGTCGCTCTCTTTTTAGAAATATGCATGGATTACACTTGACCTAACGTGGTATTCCGAAGTTATTCAACGATATACAATTGAACAATGTTGAAAGGGAACGAACCAGAAGACGGAGTGTATTTTTCAATAATCTGCTCCCCCTGTGGATTCATCCTAACCCTAATATTTATGAATGTACAATATTCAGGAAATAATATAAATTCTTCAAAGTTCATAAAAGATTTTGTGAAATGTCATGCACGCAATATGATACAAATCATATAACCTGGGCAAAGGCATGGGGAGATCAAGTTTTGGGGAATAACAAGGGAAATTGATGAAATTAAACCATTGAGCAATTGATAAATAGTAACGACATGACGTCACAAACTGATAACCATCTTGGCAATTTGTGTTGTGATTCTCATTGTTCCATAGTTTTACATACTTTTTCAAAATTGTATTAATTATCCGATTTCTCTCAAACTTTTTTTGATTGGTTTGTCTGATTGTTCTGCTTTTATTGAAAGTAATATTTTTTTTTAGTGGACTTGTCCTTTAATATCGCCTTGCTAAGTAAGATTGTCGATCCCTTTTATAAAACAAATAATACACAGGTTTTCATTCGTGACGTTATGGCGATGCAGCGCTATTCGGGTATTCACAATGGCACAAAATACAGTCGGCTATGCCTCGTGAATAATTGATTCGTCCATAACGCACTCACACCTGTGTATTATTATTGTATAATAACATAATTATTTTTTAAATTTATATATAGCGCGGTAAAGCGCCGCGGTTCTTTTTACGTGTTGATTAATGGCAACTGCGCGCAACAAAGAAATTGGGCGTATTCACTGAGCTCTTCGTTACAAGAGACAGAAATGTGAGGCGTATTGCACTTAAAGCTTATCTGTACTAGTAGGCCAAGAGCATTAGGTCAAAATAGGCTTAAACCTGGACATTTTTGGTAACAAGCTGATTTTTTCAGGATAGCTCCAGGAATATGTCTAGAATAACATACTAAAAGTCCTCGTATATCCTCCTTGAGCGTTTTCCGTAATCCAAGATGGCGTCCAAAATGGCCGCCATTTCCTGAATTTCATATAGCTTTGCAACTGGATCACCCAAATACAAAATTTAAATGTCTAAATATATGTTTTTTAGCATAAGGATCTCATTAAAATACATGTTGATAAATTTTGAAACACACAAGTAGCTATAAACCACTTTAGCCCATCCCGAAATCCAAAATGGCGCCCAAAATTGCCGCCATTTCCTGTATTTGTTATAACTGTGCAACTAGATAACTTAAATACCAAATTTAAATGTCTACATATATGTTTTTCAGCATAAGGAACTCAACCAAATACTTATTAATACATTTTTTAACACACAAGTAGCAGTAAAACTACTTGAGCCCTTTCCGAAATCCAAAATGGCACCCCAAATGGCCACCATTTCCAATTTTATCTCATTGTATTAAAGTAGATACGTTATGAATACAATCAAATGTCTATACTAGAAAAGCACCATTGTAATACATATCAGCACAAATAAATCTTTCATTAAATAATTAAATACTTCTTATACATAAAGTATACACACCCACCCACCCACACACACACACATGCACATATGGCTGCTTCCATCATACTGACAGTGTGCAACCGTGAAGAGTACTCAACGTGAGATAGAACTGGAAATGGAGACACATTTGTACCAATTAATGTCGCAAAGGCAAAAGTCATAAGGTTTCAAACAGGAAATGCACCTCAATAGCACATGCCATGTCATCTCTGCTAGTAGACCAGGTCATTTCTGTCGCCAATATTGTTGGAATAGCTGCGTATATACACCAGATTAAGTGTGGCTCACGTGAACAGATAGACATCTTGAGCTGAGCAACATAAGCTTTGTCCTTCATGGAGTGGTTTCATGAAAGTCGCCATGCAGAGTGACCAGTACGAGAATTGAAACTCTGCCCTTCATAAATTTAGACCCCTCCAATCCGAGTACCATCTACACGGCACCTTACTTTGCACAGTCACAATGTGAAAACTAGAAATGCAATCGTGTCAGAACGATGTGCGTGCAATGACGCCGTGTTTTTACGTGTCGAACGAAAGAGCTGCTCTCGGACTATCCAGAGCTATTTGTACGAAGTCTTTAGCTTCTGTGATATTGGAGACAGGTAGGGCGAAAGAAAGGCCTCAACAGTGACCTTGATGGGAAGGTAGTGACTATGCCTACGATGTTTGAAAGAAATTGGGATAGGGCAAAGAACCTAGAAAGGGCTCGCAAGCACTGCGTGCAAAAACCAATGGGATTAGTTGCATGTTCGTCATTGCAATCAAGATCGTTCTTGGGGTCAAAAGCGTGAACCCGATTTGCCCCATAGACAATGCGTGTAATGCATGGGCGGAAAACGTACAGGATCTGTATTATGACCGGAGTTAAATTGTTTTTTCTCTCTCTCTGTATCTCTTTTTATGGGCCGTATATGGTATCATTGGAAAGAGAATTTCATGGTTGTTATTGTAAACTACTCTTTTTTTTTCTATGATAATCCTATCGAAACATGTGATGTAAAATAGATTTAAAGGACAAAATGGCGTCTTAAATGGCCCCCTTGACTAATTTCAAAAATCCGGCCACGAGGTGCCCTGCGTATTGCATCTCGGAATGTCATTGCAAATTTTCAAGGAAAAAAAAGGATGTTTAGGGGGCGAAAAGTAGTCTGAAAAAAATGATGTCATGGCCGATAAGTGTTATAATCGGGCAGAATTCGTATAGTGACCCTGGTTCAAATGCGATTTACTCACAATTTTCTGTGTAAACATATACCATACTTGGTATCATTCGAAAGGGCACTTCATTGCGGTCAGTTTGACACCATTGTTATCTGCGCGTAATGTATTGCACGCATTAAACGCGCTATTACGTAATGCATAGAAAATTCATCATTTTTGGCGATTACTTTGCACTGACATATTCGAATTTTACCAAACTTGGTAAACAGTTGTCACGTATATGGATACATATGTCTGCCAAGTTTCATTGATGTAGGTATAAAGATCGCCATTTTAGAGCAAGTTGAAGTTATTTCGGAATTTTCTTGAAAATGGCGAATTTGGAGGGCAATTTTCTCAAATTTGATCAGTGATAGGGTATATAATTTTGTATATGGCTGGAAAGGGCATATCTTCAAGTATCTAAATCCAAAAAAGGGTACGGGTTTGCCAAGCCATTATGGAGATACGGCCACAGAGAGAAAGCCAATTCCCAAAACTTTAGAGGGCGCTATTTATGTTGTGCAAAGCCATTGGAGCGTGAAATTTGGCATGGCTATGTGCAATTATGAGATAAAGATACTGTGAGATTTAAATACAAAACAGAATTTATATGAGAAAGTTATGGCAGTTTTAGATTATTTAGGGGTCCATTTTTCAAGAACTTGAGAGATTTTTGACGGAGTCGGTTTTAGATTTGAATTTCGAGTATGAAGATGGCATTTTGAAGGTCAAGTCATCCGTCGCAGATAAAAGAACATCTCTCAGACTATCTAGAGGAATTTGTTAGAAGTTTGTAGGATCTAGGATAGTGGAGATAGGAAGGAAGATATAAAGGCCTTAAAATGGACCAGAAACGGACAAAATGGCACCTGGACGGTCATGCATGAGTGATTTCCAAAATCGAAGAATGTAGTGACTTTGATGAGATGTTAGAGACTATGCCTATGAAATTTGAAAAGAAAAGGACATGAGGGAAGCACCTTACTAGGAATCACAAGCACTACGTGCAAAACGAATGCGATTTCCGGACGATAAGGATAAGGACTAGAAATGCAATCGTGTCACAACGATGTGCGTGCAATGACGCCATGTTTCTACATGTCAAACGAAGGAGCTACTCTCGGACTATCCAGAGCAATATGAAAGAAGTCTGTAGCTTCTGTGATAGTGGAGATAGTTAGGGCGAAAGAAAGGTCACCAAAACGGCCCGAAACGGAAAAATTGGTGCCTGGACGGTCACGCATGAGGGTTTCCGGAGAACGAAGAATTTAGTGACCTTGAAGGAATGCTAGAGACTACGCCTACGAATTTTGAAGGGAATTGGAGTAGAGGAAGGGATCTAGAAAGGGCTCGCAAGCACTGCGTGCAAAACCAATATGACTTGGTGCATGATGAACATGTTACGACGCGTGCTTTGGCACGAACGGCCGCCCATACTAACACAACCGAATAAAAGTCTTAACAAATGACGTCATGGAAACTCGGCGGAATTCGTACTTGTTCAAATGTGATTTACTCACAATTTTGTGCGTGAACATATACCATACTTGGTATCATTCGAAAGGGCACTTCAGTGCGGTCAGTTTGACACCATTGTCATCTGCGCAAAACGTACTGCACGCATCAAACGCGCTAATACGTAAAGCATAGTAAATTCATCATTTTTGGCGATAACTTGGCGAATAGGGCATTACAATTTACCAAACTTAGCAGACAATTGTCACGTATATGGATACATGTGTCTGCCAAGTTTCATTGATGTAGGTATAAAGATCGCCGGTTTAGAGCAAGTTGAAGTTATTTCTCAATTTTCTTGAAAATGGCGAATTTGGAGGGCAATTTTCTCATATTTGGTCAGTTATAGGGTATATAATTTTGTATATGGCTGGAAAGGGCATATCTTCAAGTATCTAAATCCAAAAAAGGGTACGGGTTTGCCAAGCCATTATGGAGATACGGCCACAGAGAGAAAGCCAATTCCCAGAACTTTAGAGGGCGCTATTTATGTTTTGCATAGTCATTGGAGCATGAAATTTGGCATGGCTCATGTGCAATTATGAAATAAGGATAATGTGAGATTTAAACACAAAACGGAATTTATATGAGAAAGTTATGGCAGTTTTAGATTTTTAGGGGTCCATTTTTTAAGAATTTGAGAGATTTTTGACGCAGTCAGTTTCAGATTTGAATTTTGAGTACGAAGATGGCATTTTGAAGGTCAGGTTATACGTCGCAGATGAAAGAACATCTCTTAGACTATCTAGAGAAATTTGTTAGAAATGTGTAGGATCTAGGATAGTGGAGATAGGAAGGAAGATAGAAAGGCCTTAAAATGGACCAGAAACGGACAAAATGGCGCCTGGACGGTTATGCATGAGTGATTTCGAAAATCGAAAAAGTAGGTGACCTTGATGAGATGCTAGAGACTATGCCTATGAAATTTGAAATGAAAAGGACATGAGGAAAGCACCTAACTAGGAATCACAAGCACCATGTGTAAAACGAATGCGATTTTCTGACGAGGAATATAAGGAGAATATTAATGGGGCAGAATGTGAACGAAAACAAGGCAATGACGAAGGTTCGTCATTGCAAACATAACTTAAGAATATGTGCAGTAACATTTGACCAGCCCTCGTACATCAAGGCAGCAGAGATTGTAGCTTCTTCTCAAGACCTAGGAAAAGTAATCGTCTGTTTTGGCGGATTTCACCTCCTCATGTCATATCTCGGCAGCATTATAGTCCACGTCATGGGCGGAAGTATGCTTGCAGAGCTATGGGAGACAGTGTACGCCAAAGGGTCTGTCCTACATATGCAATCTGGTCATGCATTTTCCCCTTCTCTTCGTGCTCACATTCTTACTTCAGCTGCCATCATTGGCGTGTTGATGGGTAAACCTGGCGTCTTAGACAGCATAGATAAGGACCACTTTAAGCGAATCTGTATGGTGCACTCCTCAACCAGGACAAGAAGGTGACTGCTGTACCTGAGAAAAGTGTGTCAAACAGTTAAAGTCAGATCATTTCACAACTCATTGAACGGGCAGCAGGACACAGTAGGACAGGGAAACTTTGGTTGCAGTATATCCGACATTTATGTGTCTCTTCTGCAACATTTCATTCCAGCTGAAAGGACAGGGGACTGGAAGCTCCATCTCAGCTGTGTGAGGGAAATGATACAACATTTCCATGCTGCAGGACATCTTCCCTAGTTCAAATCTGCCAGGTTGTTTTTACAACAGATGGAAGCTCTAGAGCAAACCATGCCAGGAAATGAATATTACACAATTCACAGAAAAGGGATACATTATGGGGTGGAAACTTCTCTGATCAGACCATTGAAAAGTTCCTGATGCGGCAGCTGAAAACATCTAGAGAAATGACTCGTGGACGTGGGTTCATGCACTTCCTCACTGTGTTCCTACCTGTGATGAACTGGAACAGTTCACCGGAGTACACACTGGTACATCATAGCAGCAATAAAGACATACAGCAAAGTACCAGGTCAAGAGACAATAAAGAAAGATGTATCTTCGTTGGATGGCTGCAGGCACATCACCATTTTTTGGATACGAAACTAATTGCCTGGTCTCCTTGTCAACTGGCATCGTCGCTGGCTCATCTGTTAATTGTGATTAACCTGTACAAATCGGCCTAGTAGCGGCATCCGAAACGAATGCATGGTAGGAAGTTTACAGATATATCAAGCTACGAACATCGTAAGGACAAGGTGAAGACCATTGGTGCCAAGAGAGGAGAGTAAAAATCAGGGTACAAAGCACATAAGTCAATCCAACGCTACTGTTTAACAGAATCACATGTGTCCTGAATAACAACACTGAGATGGAATCGTTCTTTTCTCATGAACTTATTCCCACATACTTTCCCTTTCAAAGGTGGGGTGATGCGGAAGCCAACAATGAGTTCTCTGGGTCTCCTGCTGAATTCGTTCTCCAAGCAATCCAACCTGCTAGAAATGGTCTCTTTATTTAAGATGGTGGTCGCCTACTGCACCCTTAAGCATTATGGAGCTTATTTGATGGTTCGATGGATATTGAAGTGCAACTTCGACAAAAGTAGCTGAGCAGAGACGAATAGCCCAAATATGGACCTCTTTATTTGATAATAATGTATTATATGCCAACAAGCACAACCCAAAACAGCTTTTCTTGCCAACAGCAACAATAAGATGAGACTTATACAAACTCTACGTGACAAAATACGTATCAAGCAGGCAGAAGAGGATGCCACTACCCTGATTGTCTCCACAGCACAAGCAGTAGCAGAGTCAGAACAGGTGCCCGTTGTTGTCGTTGGTAAGGACACAGCCTTACTGGTCATGCAAGTTGCTCCGGCAACCACTTCCACAAATATGCACATGCTATGCCGCAGTAATCCTGTCACGGTCTTCAACATTCATGAAATTCAGCATGCCATAGGGGACACTAGAAATTGCCTGATGTTTCATTATGCTGTGACAGGGTGTGATACGGTCTCTGCAATCTACCGTCAGGGCAGTCGTAAAACTTTCAATATGGTCCACAGGAAACTCTACTATGACTTGCTTGATACATTCGCAGTGGAAGCACCCATGATGAGGTACAAAGAGAGCCGGGAAAGCCTTTATGGGGCCAGCAGTTTGAATAACTTGATGACTACCGTCACACTGCATACAATTAAACGGGCAATTGGTCGCAGTTCTCTGAGTTCATCCTTTCAGTTAAGTCCACCTCCAACTAGTGCTGCAGCAAAGCAACATCCATACCGCTCCTATCTTACAGTCATTATGTATAAAAAGCTTTAGCGACCTTGGTACAAATGTGTCAACATTTTCAGTTCCATCTAATGTTGAGTACTCTTCACGGCTGCACACTGTCAGTCTGATATCATTGAGGATGATGGAAGCAGTCATATGTGTATGCGTGTGTGTGTGTGTGTGTGTACTTTATGCATAAGAAGTATTTTTAATTAAAAGATTGTTGTACTGTCTAGTCTAGACATTTGATTACATTCATAACGTATCTACTTTAGTACAATGAGATAAAATTGGAAATAATGGCCATTTTGGGTGCCATTTTGGATTTCGGGAAGGGCTCAAGTGGTTTTACTGCTACTTGTGTGTTTCAAAATTTGTTAATAAGTATTTGATTGAGTTCCTTATGCTGAAAAACATATATTTAGACATTTAAATTTGGTATTTGGGTTATCTAGTTGCAAAGTTATAAGAAACACAGGAAATGGCGGCAATTTTGGGCGCCATTTTGGATTTCGAAAAGGGCTTAAGTGGTTTATAGCTACTTGTGTGTTTCAGAATTTATCAACATGTATTTTATTGAGTTCCTTATGCTAAAAAACATATATTTAGACATTTACATTTTGTATTTGGGTGATCAAGTTGCAAAGCTATAAGAAATTCAGGACATGGCGGCCATTTTGGACGCCTCTTGGATTGCGGAAAACGCTCAAGGAGGATTTATGAGGACTTTTAGTATGTTAATCTAGACATATTCCTGGACCTATCCTGAAAAAATCAGCTTGTTACCAAAAATGTCCATGTTAAAACTAATGCTCTTGGCCTATAGTTTATAGGAGGGATTAAACCACCCTGCAAGGTCACAGGACAGGTGGCTATCTCATTAACTAAGCTCTCAATTAACATAAGAAAAAGAGGATCATGGGGGACCAATGGTCACCGATTTGGCATTGTTTTCTATATAGAGGGAGCAAGTAGCTACAAGGGATAGTTGAGTTTTGTTGCAGAGGGCGCTACACAAAATATTTGTTGTGAGATAATGAAAAACTGAGTGTCAAATTCGAAAGAATATACAATTTAAATAACAAAACAATCTATGTTTGATCAAAATCGGTTTGTGGGGGCCCAAAAATATTCGGTAATTTGAACCAGCCGTTGAAAATCAAGATAGCGCCTTTTACGTTGTACTCTAGGCAATGCCAATATTGGCTTTTTGTTGGATTGTTCGTGTTGGTTATAATACGCACAACCAGCCGGCCAGTGTATTGTTATTAGTAAATTAATTAATTAATTAACGGTCACGGTATTTTTGGAAAAGTGGAGCTGAATTGGGATGATCGTATTCAAACTAAATCCACACATTTTGGGGTCTAAAATTACCTTCATAGCAATGTTAGGTTATAAAAGGGCACTAGAAATGTCATAAATAAGAATAAGAGAAATAACTATGCACTTTGAAGGCATTTCCTGTCTTAAAGGTAAAGACCATTATTGGAAACGCCCCAATTTCAAAAAATGAAATGGAAGCTCTCTTTACCAATCATGTGAAAGAATATGTTTTGACTAATACATGATGATTAAAAATTTGCCGGGAAACCGCCTACTAATTCATATATTTGGTAAATTTGTTTCTCTCATGGTCGTGTGAGAGATATAGGGTAGTCCCATATACATCTTTCTGTGTATAGTGCTTGTAACTTTACGAAGAATGGGCCAAATTTCTTATGATTTTGATGATTCCAGAACCTTGCAGATGCTAGATGCTAGATGATCAACCTTTTCTGATCGATTCCACAACGTTTCTTTCACAATGCAATCGCATGACCATTACCGGTCTTTACCTTTAAACAAGAACTCAACTATACCTTTAACTTCATGCCGCGTCATATCTGAACAATCTTTTTTTATCGTGTATTCACGCTGCAGGTCCACTTGTAGCGTTCCTCTACCAAAGGCTCCATGGAGGATACAGAAAGCTGCTCGTGATGACGGGGGCATTCCTAGCCCCAGGTGGGCTCATTCTGGGATCACTGGTAACCAACAATGCCCAGTTAGCTTCCTGTCTACTAGTTGGCGGTACTGTTTCTAATTTATACTTTTACTCATTACAAATAACAGTGACAACAACAACAACAGCGACATCGATAATAATGATCAAAAGTATGACGCGGAAGGCTGCGGCTTTTAACAAAATGTGTAGATAAATGGCAACTGCCACATTTCCTCAGTTACCTAGCTCTTTGTTATTAGATACTACATTCTGAGGCCTATTACCAAAGAGATTCGACTATACACAGTATGCCCTCCTTACACTTAACGTCATCATGAAAGAGAGAGAGAGAAAAAATATCGCTGCAGTTCACCGTTTCAATTCTGAACGAGGTTTTGGTACTCGTACATTAATAACTCGTAATTCTAACTGTAACAACGATAATTATAGTATACAAATATACACTGTCTTCAGAGGTTTTGGTTAAAACTATTGGAGTCACCGATGCACCTCGAAAAGAGCTCATGGTATATTCAAACAAAAGAAAACCAAAGAAATGATAAAAATTTATTAAAAATGAAATAATACATTTTTATAGAATTAAAGAATCTCCTTTTTAACTCCCAAATAGTACTTTTTCAGAGCAACTTAAAATGATTGATTATTTCTGGTCACGTGAACAGCTCTTAACTAATCAAAACCAATACATTTTTTATGCAAGATGTAATAATAATTAGGATGATAAATGTATAGCTGACATGCGTACTCGAGCCCATGTGAAATAAGGCCTACTATGATAATAATTATATCGGTATAGTAGCCTAATCGCTTTCAAGATATTATTTTATACAATGCGAATAGTATTCATTATATTTTTGATCAATGAAATCCTGTTCAGTGATTGGTCAACATAGCATCATGTGACCAAACATAACATTGCTATAATGTAAAATTAACCGTGACGTCAGCCATGGTATAGTGCAATATACCATATCACTATACCATGGATGACGTCATATATATGCGATCGATCAAGATCGATCATGATATTAATGATTTCGGTATAGTAGCCTAAACGCTTCCAAGAGAAGCATACCACGCAATTGACAGAGGACATTATTGTATACAATGCGAATAGTATTAATATTCGAATATCATGTATGTTTTCATGCAGGTCTCGGTTCCAACGTACTCTTAATCGCAGTCGTGATCACCCTCAGTAACGAAAGTGGTGATGCCTTTATCATCTTATACGGCATAGGCAAATCGGGTTATGCCTTCGGAATGACCTTTGTGCCTCTGTTGGCAGATTACCTGATGGACATCTACGACTGGAGAGGGTCTTTGCTGATAATTGGAGGCATCATGACTCATTTTATCCCTTTGATGATGATAGTTGATATCAATACAGCTAAACATCTTATACAGGATGCACTTGAAAGCAGTAACGGCGGTGCTGAAAACCCTGATGAATCACCGGATGCTACCAACGAAGAATCTAGTACGAGATTACTGGAGAGAGCATCGATTCGGCAGCAGGGTGAGGTAACGATCGATGGTTTATGTGACCAAAGGACACCTGTATGTGGCACCAACAGCACAGGAAACGACAGTGGCCACATGGATGAAGTCCACGGAGAGACTACAAATGATGACACCAGATTAACGGAGAAACGATCCATTAGTCCTTGGCATCTAGACATGAGGATGAACTGTTCTAGGTTTGTTGGCACTGCTTTACGTATCTTACAGAACTCTGTCTACAACCGCGATCGATGGTTAATTCTTCTAATGTTCACCTCTCTGGTGTATTTTTTGGGTAGCGGTAGCTGGTTCGCATTCTTGATCCCTCGCGCGGTTGGCCGGGGTATCCAGACAAGAAGAGCTCTTTTCCTCGCTTACTCTTCGGCGGCCGCAGCCTTCATTAGCCGCTGTTTTGGAGGTTTACTCGTTTACAAGAAAATCTTCTCAGCCCAACGATTGTTTTCCTTCCTGACCTTACTCAACGTGGCTTCCCTCCTTGTCGATATCTTTGTCCCAAACGTTGCTGTCATGATCGTTACGTCATTTATATCGTCACTGTCGATTTCCTTTCGAAACATTCTTGTATTGATGATCTGCAAGGAAAGGGTTCCTCAGACAGAGTTTCCTCTGATCCTTGCCTCGTCAGAGATCGTCGCTGGACTCGGAATGTTATTTGGAGAATTGTTATCAGGTGCGTCTATAATAGACCGGTTTTCTAAAATATTCAAATGTTATGCATACTGTTTGAAGGAAGGTTTTTATTGACAAACTGAAAGCTTGCACGAGGCTTGTCCGATATAGCAACAAGTAATGTATATAGACTGGATTCCAAGAATTGTACTTCATTCATTTAGAACAAGTTAATGGAATACCTCGTTACTAGGTCCCCAGGAAAGAAACATCCATAAATTTGACTATGTTAGTAAACCGGCCTATTCCGTAAGAATATGGAATGCTTATCTCAATCATGTTGAACAAGTTTAGTAGTAGTCATGTATTAAAGACCCTGTCCGAAGTGAAAAATGAAATAGATTAATTATATATCAAAGGAAAGCTGACAAGCCATAGCTTACAAAAAATACAAATTATATGCTACTTTAGTGCCTGTCAGACGTACAGTAACATCTCTCTGAAAACTTGAAATCTAAAGCTGTGAAAATCGGGAGTTGTTGACCTAAAAACTAGCCATCGAATTGATGACATCACCGTATGTGGAGTACGCATATTGACAATGACTTTGCATTAATTAAGCACGGCTCATCGCCTCAGCTATATAGGCGAGCACATATGGTGTCGTCACTGTAACTGCGGCAAATTTGACCCCTGTTGACCTGTAATCTGGAGAGGTGGGGAAAAAAGAGTTTTAATTCGCTTTTGTGCAATACTGATAGGGAAATATTTTGAATTCCTTTATATTGGTATTCTATGTTCATTCAGCTTTCTATTGATAAAACGTTGTATTTTAATCGGATAGGGTCTTTAACATTTTGAATGAAACTGTCAAGGAGCGAGTTGGGAAAGTTGATTATGTAGTAAGCAAATATTAATCGACGACGAGGGTAATGGTACAAACTATCATTGCCGAAGTGATCTCGGGGCTACTATCATCGCGAGTCGCAAGGCGAGGGATGTATTATATTTTG
Organism: Strongylocentrotus droebachiensis; assembly: GCA_035222895.1. Classification (NCBI taxonomy): domain Eukaryota; kingdom Metazoa; phylum Echinodermata; class Echinoidea; order Camarodonta; family Strongylocentrotidae; genus Strongylocentrotus; species Strongylocentrotus droebachiensis. The sequence goes on from JAVYIG010001769.1 coordinate 43,827, forward strand.
TTGGAAATGAAAAAAAAAATGAAATGAAAATGAATAAACTATCTACGCCTTGGTGATCTCGGGGCTACCATCATCCCTCGCCTTGCGACTCGCGATGATAGTAGCCCCGAGATCACTTCGGCAATGATAGTTTGTACCATTACCCTCGTCGTCGATTAATATTTGCTTATTATATACCTCACTTAAGAAATCCAGCCATCTGATTGGTCGAATTGCATTCATAAACTTCAACTATTTCTGTAAAATTCCCAATAACCATGGTTATTGGGAAAATAGTTCAGTCTCCATGGTTACCCCATAGGTTTACATGTTAAAAAATGGTCTGAGCGATCGAGGATACCGCGTACGTGTGCGAAAAATTGGTCGGCAATTTCAATACAATTGAATCTCGATCGATCTTACCTACAATTTTATCTTGCATTGTTGACATGAAGACGAAAATAAACTTCCAAAAACCAAAAAACAACATCTGCCGATAGATCTTGATCTAAATTCGTGCCAATATGCATTGCAAAAGTAAAAGAAGGGCCTGTTTATATGGAGCAGCCGCGAAGCATCCTCCACTCGAAACCGTTTTCAATCCATTTTAATATATATATAAGAAAAAACTTCTATGTATTTAACAGAGCCGAGCGGGTTAAGGCGCTGTCTTTAGTTACATCACCTTTTGTACGCAAGAGTTCGAATCTCATCTTCGACAAAAGTTTTTTTTATTTTTTATTTTTTATTTTTTAGTCTACTTTTTTTCGGCATATAAAAGTATTAATGACTGCTTTAATATTCGAGAAAAAGTTGTTTCATTACGCTCTCGGGAAGGTTACAATTGGGCTATTGCCCTCGGCACGCCTCGGGTAATAGCACAATTCTAACCTTCCCTTGAGCGTAATAAAACAACTATTTCTCTCAAAGCAGTCATTAATACTATACTATGTAAAATGTATACAAAACATAGTTACATTTGTAATAAACAAATCTTAATAATAATTTATACATTTTAGGAAGACAAAAAATGAATCTAAAAATTTTAACTGCATTTATATTTTGTGGAAATGGAGAGCTCCACTGAAAAGCAGAGCTTGTAAATTGTGGACCCCTCAGATAATAATGAGTGTGAACAAAAATATGGAATACATAATCAATCAAAGAAGAATAGTGGCCAACAGAGCATTTATTAAAACACGTAATGACTGTAAAATGGAAGACGTAACAAATTACATGGCGAAGAAAGAACAGAAAAAAGAAGAAGAAGAAAAAAAAGGGGAAAATGTGGGCTGCGTTTGGAGGGAAGGACAGGAGAGAAAAGGAAAATTGTAGAGATCGAGCACGAAATAGGTAGCACTTGAGATAGCTGAAACAAAAAGAGCAATAACATGATGGCAAGTATTTTTTTTTGAGATGGGCAGAAGAAAAGATGGAAAGAAAAAAAAATGGGAAGGAGATGTTCTATCACAATACATTTCTAGATATTATAAGATTGTAATAAGGAAAATTTTAACTTTTTTTTAAAAGCAATTAGTGAAGGGGAAGTTTTCAAATCGTTATGCAGAGTATTCCAAAATTTAGGGCCTTCAAACATGAACGTGTTCTGTGCAGAACATGTTCCCAAAAGAGGTAAGTGAAACTCATCGGATTGTCGAGTGGGGTATCTATGAACAGCATGGTTTTTAAGAAACATATCATTAAACACAGAGGGCAGTATACCATTATTGTAATTATTAAACATAAACTGACCGAGCTGAAATAGTACAAATCCTTAATTTTTAAGATGTTATTAAAAAAAACAGAGGATCAGTATGGGAGCGTATGGGGGCATTACAGATACTACGAATAACCCTCTTTTGCAGCAATATAACTCTTTCCAACAATGTATGATGTGTATTGCCCCAAACTAGAAGACCGTAATTCAAATGTGGCAAGATCAATGAAGAATACAGCAAAAATAATGATGATTGTGGTAAGTACAATTTTAGTCTATTAATATCACCAATATTGCGCGAAATGATTTTACAAATATTATCAATGTGTGGTTTCCAAGAAAGTTTATCATCGACTGTTATACCCAAGAATTTGGTAAGAGGGACATGTTCCAAAAGGGTATTGTCAAAGGGGTATTGTTTCAAAGGGGTATAGTTTGTATCCATTGCCCGAGTAAAGGAGGTTAATATTTGTTTTATATCCCACATCGGCAATAAGGTCTATTTAAAGTGAATTTTACATATTTAAAAGAACTGCTTCTGCGACAGTTTAGCTTCAGCTAGATTTTACGTCTGGACTCTTTATGCACAACATACATGCAATAAAGTCGATGTGCGCTCATTTGACTTTTCCAACGCTTAAAATTAATCGTCGTCGTAGTTTGGCTTTAAAAAACACTGACATTTCGCGTAACCTACTTTGCTATGCTTATTCAATGGGCAAGTGGGGCAGCAGCAAAGAAATACTGTACAAAAGTACTGTCGCAGGGAGATAATGCTTTCTATCATTGATCATGTGACCTCGTTTAGACCAATCAGGTTGCAAGATTCTTGGTATGCGGGATATAATACATAATAATGGATGTGTACTATGGAATATTAGTATAAATGATCAAAATGAAAAGAAAGTGACATGGTCTTGCTGAAAATCATTGTAGGCTACGGCACATATAAAGGGGTATGTGGGCGACACCCAAAGCTCTTGTCCAAACCTTCAGCCATGTCTTGTCATAATATGATTTATACTTATAGGATTGTAAAAGAAATCCATTTCAAAAGACATATCTACTGTGAAATTCCTCCAAACTGTGATAAGAGCTCACAAATTATCTGTCACATTTACGATGCAGAATTCAACCATCTCTTTTATCAATAATACTAAAACTCAAACAAACACTTAGGTTTACTAAAGGGTATTTCTTCATTGTTCTCACTGTATTCATGAAATGAGTTGCGTTGATAATTTTTACCATTATTACATATTTATACAAACATTGATTTCATTATTACTTTTTTTTTTTTTTTTTGGGGGGGGGGGGGGGGTAATTTAATATTTTGTCTTTACTGACAGATCTTATCTTTTCACAAATTTGCTTGATAACCCCCGCCCCACACACGTTAGATCGAATTTAAGAAAGGTTCTTGTTGTTGTTTTTTTCTTCAGGTTTCGTTGCTGACGTGTATGGTAGCTTCAATGCGTCGTTTATGTTCATCGCCGCAGTCGACGGGCTTGTATTCTGTCTTATGATACCACCAATGATTGCCGGGAATATACCAGTTCGTAGTTAGCTTTAGTACAAAATGAAAGACCACCAAATGTCCACGGATCTTTTACACATGGAGACATCCCACTTTGTGCATGAAGTTCATGAAGACCTTTTGTTTGCCTTTTTGAGAAAAATACTTCCACTTGTGTATGATAGACAAATAGAGAATGTTCCGTCGGTAAATAAATGATCATTATAATTACATAGTTTTCAGGAGTACGTATATAATATTCGTCTCGATTGGTTTTTTCAAATTTGCTACCTTTATCTGCATGCCTTTGCACAAGCAGTATCTCCGAAGTGGCTTATTAAATGAATAAGATTGATAGAATGGAGAGAGACAATTCGAAGGATGGGGTAGGGGAGGGGAAACGTAACCGTTGCAACGTTTTGAAAAGTGGGACAAAATTATCAAAGGCACCCCTAAACACGCACGCGATTTTGTTTTATTGCCAAAGCACATTTAGGAAATAAAGCGCCCCAAACACCCTATTAACTTGTTTATTTTTTTGTGTTTTCTTAGTTTCTTATTTTTCGTATGTTGTTTTAGTTCATATTGTTGGGACTTCTGTTTCATAGTCCCAGCCCTAGGCGCGGGTGGGGGGGGGGGGGGAATCTACCACCTGCGCAGCTTTTCCAATTTCCAATCGGTAAGCCTGTGTTTTGGACAAATTTCAACTAATTTGTATGAACCACAATTTGTTATGGTATATAGATTGACTCTGGTTTGAAAACAAAATCGGTGTACGCCATTTTCATACAACATCCCATACATGGTTTATAAGCCCCTATCACATTTGTGATGATGACCATTTTAAAATAATTATTGAACGAGCGGTATTTTTTGTTTTGCTATACCAAAATAACGTAGCCTTCTATATTCCAAATTACATTAAACATTTCGACGAAATATTTAGCATATATATGGCTGAATGAACGTATGACGCGATTTGGAATCGTTTTTACCATGTTTTTGAAGAAAAAGGCGGGGGAAGTCTTTGTTGTACACACTCGCGACAAAAAAAAAAACAAAAAAAAATAGATTCTTGTAACATTTAGCTCAGTAAATTTCCATTCATTTAATTAAACGCTACACAACATTGCAGCTTTTGGCGGCCGCCGCTGAAAAGGCCATGAAGGCGTCAAAATAATAAACCTCAACTATACTAATCTAGAAACGATGAATGATTGTTTATTTCGTTTAACGCATTTAGGGTACCCTTTTTAGACTGGAGATTTATTGAGGTAACCTTTGATAGGGGATATGTTTGTGGGGTCAAATCTTGTTTAGGGGCTAAACAAAAATCGAGTAAAAGTGCGAAACGGGGGTGAAGTTGACAAATGGAAAGATGGGGGGGGGGGGGTAGAACAAATCTGTGGTCACGCATGTGTTCAATATAGGCCTATTCTGACTCCCCGACGTGCACCCCCGGCCCCCCCCCCCGGAAAAATGTTACGCGCGAGACAAATGGGTGTAATAAATGCGCGCCCTTGCCATTTAAAAGCGCGCGCTAGTTCTCCTTTCTAAAAAACTTATTTTTGGTAAAACCATGGACGTGGTTTTTTGCATCTATCCCATCGTAACGCTGAATCTATGCTTTTTAGCTGCAAGTGATGCTTTATTTTGTAGCTTTTGGGTCAATTCTTTGTAGTTTTGCGCTTCTTTTCGTGTTGCCGATATCTGGCTTGCACGTTCTGGGAGAGGTCCAAGGCGGTCAGACAGCACATCAAAATGAAACTACAGAGAACAAATGGCAGTGCTACAAAGATCAGTTTGCTCACGGTAAATCGCGTGTTGTGGATGATGACGATGATGGTGGTGGTGGTGGTGGTGGTGATGATGATGATGAATGCTGATGATGATGATGAGAATGTCGATGATGGTAATTCTTGGATCTTGGATTCTTTTCCTCCTAAATACTCCGAAGAAGAGTTTTGACTTGAGGTGGTGGAGGGTGGACGATTACATTTTGGAGGAAAAGTTCTTTAGTAACTGCATTTTTAAATGAGAATAAGATGAGAATATGATGAATAAGATGATGGAGTCGATGATAACGGTGTTGGTTCTGCTGCTGATGAAGATAAAGCAAAAGACGGGGATAATGATGAAGACGCCGATTAGGCATAGGGTTTAGATCTAGATATAGACTAGGGTCCTATGGTGATAATTATGATAATGATGGTTGATGATGATAATGCTGTTTAAGGCAATGATGATATAGATCTAATAAGGATGATGATTGTAATAATGGCGTAATTTTTATATTTTCAGGGGGAAGATTTATAAAACAGTCCTCAAAGGTCTTAAAAGGTGATGGGCGCAAACATATTTTCCATATTTAGAGGATAATGTGTTGTCTTCCCCCAACTCCCCTTGATCCTAGGCCTGTACTCTCTCTAAAAAAAAGAGTGAATTTTCACTCTATTTTCACTTTCCTGGAAGTGACGTCAGGTATTACTTGTTAAGGAGTGAATATCGATTGATTTTCGAGTACTCTCTCTAAAAGAAGAGTGAATTTTCACTTTCTTGGAAGTGACGTCAGGGATCACTTGTTTAGGAGTGAATATCGATTGATTTTCTAGTGCTCTCTAAGAAGAAAAGAGTGAATGTTCACTCTATTTTCACTACATATTCACTCTCCAGAGAAATGACATCAGTGATCACTCGATTTTTTTTAGAGAGTATCTCTCCGTTTCCTACCCCCTCTCCTCTCTCTCTCTCTTTCTCTCTTTCACATAACTTTCAAGAGTTCTAAGTTACCGTACGCCTTTTAGCTACGCCCCTATACACATATAAATAGATATAAGCCTTTTTTTAAATACATTTATTTGTTTATTACCCCCAAGCAGCACCTGGTCACTCCTTGCAGGCACCATGTCTTCGTGTCATCTCTTCCTCAGAAAGAGCGGTTGCTATGGCAGGAGGCACCCGAATCCACCCCGTTAGGATACAAGCCGATGCTGGGAGGATGTCCCCAGCCAGCATTCAACTGAGATGGACGATTGTTATGGCAGCCATGCGGCGAGGGGGGCGGGAAGATAGTTATCCCGTTAAGAAATGCAGGTATTAATTTGAACATTATGTATCACAAGCTCACTCAAAACTGATTGTCTAACCTCGTTCGCATTAACCATTGAGAGTAGTGGGGACAGCCTATGACCCCCCCCCCCCCTCTCTCTCTCTCTCTCCCAGCCAATCCACTTGACACCCCGGACCAGGCTTAGAATCTGACTTTCTTATATTCCTTATTTCAATTTATCCATGATCAATATTATCTATGTTACACTATAATTTTGAAATTGTTATCTGTTAGAACAAAATTAAGAATTACCCTATTTGTTCGGATTATAATAAACAAAATTTGAATTGAACTCAAATGTATCCTTCCCGCTCTAAGCCAACCAGATAATGGTTGTGGGCGTGGCCACAGGTCTAACAAAATATCCGATGGCTAGCTCTATGTCTTGAAAATCCCTGATAGACAGTAACAAAGAACTGAAGACAAAAAAAAAGAGATGAAACGCTATAATTTGGGCATGTCTGACAAATCATGGGCGGAGAGATAAGGCCTACCTTGTTTTCCACACGGGCAAATTTTTTTTCTTCTTCACATTACCTAATCTGATATCTTGCAATTATTCATTCCATGAATTTGTCAATAAATTTTCACGCCAATTTTTCTTTTCTGTATCTATAGGAACAAAACAAGTTGTGACGTACATGTGCCGTCAAATACATATCTCCATGGTAACCCAGTTCTCATGGTTACTGGATCATATCAAAGTACTCCTTGGATGAAAACCGTCATTCATGTATCCCTTCATGAACAAAGTAGGCCTAATCATGGTAATTCAGAAATGACAATTATTCTTAAACGGTTAAGCTTTTTTATTTCTCCTTTGAACGTTTTTCTCAGATTGTTTCACTTTGCTATAATTCAGGTAGGACCTATCTGAAAAGAATGAGTGATGTCATATGGATTCTTAAGATATTCCTGTTTCACTGAAAACACAGCACTGGTATCTTACATTTTGAAAGTGTTGCCAATGTAATGATTTTAACGATGCATAAAATATTACCATGCGTCAAATGCCATTATTACCGCGATCAATATGGACAACAATGCGTGCAAGCATGCATGCTCTTTATATGCCCACGTATCTGGTATTAGGGAGGCAGCCCTAAATATTTGGATCGACTTTTACTTCTACTTCTACTTCTACGACGATACTCAGCAGGATCCATAAGTCAGGATGTAGTGCTGAGGAAGAAATTATCTAGTTCTTACCAAGGAACTATCAATATCTTTGTTGTATGAATACATGGCCTCTCTCTCTCTCTCTCTCTCTCGCTTTTAATGTCAAACACTGACATGATTAGTTTTCTAAATTGTTAACAAAATACGTATTTATTTTTAATTGAAACCGACATTTCATTTTCGCTAATTAAGGTGAGGAAGTACTTCTACTTGTGCCCCGGCAAACTTGGCAAAATAGATTGTCACAACAACAAGCAGCGGAGAAACCAAGTGAGAAAGCACCTCGTGAATATATACCAAAAAAGAGCAGACCTTTAAATTTACGCGACAATTCGAAATTGCGTAATATGATGAACCCAAGAAATTCTGTGAGGAATCAAGAAACATCAGTGCCTCAAGCTACGAAAGTTCGACGTGTTAGGAGAGGAAGGAACAACCTAACACATAATCAAGAACAGACAACTTCGAGTAAACTTCCTGGACGAAACTTTAAAGTACCGAAGGGACCTGTTTCGGTTGACACTTGGCCACAGACCCGAAATACGCCGATGAGAGCAGTGAGAAAAGGCACTCGCGCGTTACGAAGGAAGCGCTCATCTGCCCCTTCAGACATAACGAATATTGAACACCAAAGTACAGTGTCTCGTCCGGTTCGTGAATTTCCGTTGTCTTCAAGGCAATCACCGATGCAATTGCCGCAACGACGGGAGAACCGGCAAGTAAACAGTGCTCAAGCACTTGGATATCAGTCTCCCCGTCAACAGAGTCATGGTGCTGTGAGACGGCAGACGGCTTCAGGAGCTCAGCGAGGATATAGACGACAAACATCTGCTGGAAGAACTGCTCACCAAACCAGTCTCCAACCACTGCAGTCCCAGGAACGTCAACCCAACCAGCCGGCTGGTCCTTACTCTTGGCTAGGAAATTTCACCAACCCTAGTGAATATCCGATACAAAATCGCCCGCCATCTATGGATGACATCTACCGACAGCGGATTCAGTCAGAGGTTAAAACGCTACAACGTTTGCAGTCGAGTTGGCACCACAAAGAAAGAGAACATCACCATAGAATTCATAAACATGAGATCATGAATAAACTACGGGACCTACGCACAGATCACCTAAGCAGGCTAAATCGTCTCACCCCTGGAGAAAGTCACTCACATGGATCCTCATCGCCTCACCCGAGGAAACCGCCAAAGATTATCCAAAACTACTACCCATTTGTACCCCATGGAGCGGCTGCTCCACATATTGGCACCACGCATAAAACAACAACTGAATCGACAACAAGCTTGGCTACGCCGACAACGACTGCGAGCTCTCCTGTTGGTGCAAGACCGATGACTAACCGTGAAAGAATGAGGCTTGACCAGATGATGTATCAAGGTCTTGGGTACCAAAGTGGACCCCGATCAGCATCGATTAATGGTAGGCGTGACAGTGGCCCTTATGACAGAGTGTCTTCCACAAACAGAGAAGATGGACTTCAGATACCAAGGCGTTCGGACTTTGAGACTAGATACAGGGAGAGCGGCCTTGAGTTTGCCGACAACAACGAGCATCTTCCGGATAACGCTCCTGTGGACATCCCTGCGTTGTCCAGAGATGGCGCTATTTCCAGTATGAATTTACCCAAAATATCCCAGCATGAAGAATTTGATTTTAGGTTATTACAAGAAGGAACGAACAGCCCAAACCCGACACGAACATATCCGCAGAGTGAAACACTGGATGACAACATCAGATCAGAATCTTGGGCGGAATACAGTGAATTTCTATCCGCAGACTATGACGAAATTGAAGACAAAATTGGAGATTATAACTTAAATCCCGATGATGGTGCAGATGCAATTTATGATACCGGCGTTTCTGTGGATACTTGGGGAGAAGCAAAATCGACCAAGAGTAAACGAGATCAGAGCATTATAGACGCAATGAATCATCGTCTTGTAAAACAGAAGGACTCTATGTCGGTATCAGTTACTTCAGATAGGATTATGCCTGAACTGGGTATGCCTCAAACTGAACAAGCATTTCGAGCTCTGCAGCAGGATATCATCAACGAAGAGCGAAACGAACCAGAAAACCAAGAAGACGTTACTTCGCGCTATTCTGCAGAGTCCCCAGATGTCCGTCCGAACGTACCACGGATCAATCAGGGTTTCCGGTCATCTACTGATAACGAACAGTATGGTCGTTCAAATTATTTCAGAAGCGCTGTAGGACACAGGGTTGCACGGGCCAGAGCGTCGAGATCGGTGAAAGAAGAAAGTGGCTTTGAGACGTCAGCATCGGAACCAATAGAGTACAGTTACAACCCATCAAGTGGTCTGCAGGAAACTGATGAAGCTCCTGGTGAATTCACGGAGGATTTAAACGCGGAAACATTCCGTAAACTGCAGGAGGAAATACTCGAGGAAGAGCTTGTAGGACAGAGTCAACGAAATAGTGGGGGAGATTCACGGGATGGTCTGTCTGATAATCGTGACGACATTAAAGGCATCCGAAACGGTCCGGTAGGGCACGAAGACCGACTCGGAGGCAGCACTCCGAGCAGAAATGACGTATCACCAAATGGTCATCTAGAATGGAGATGGGGGCAAAATGATGATGTAACTCTAGATGAGTCTTATCTAGAACACATTGGCGAGGCTGAAAACAATGATGATGTAACTATAGAAGAATCTTATGTCGAACACATTGACCAAGCTGAAAACAATGATGCAGCGACTGCAGATAGGCCCTCTGCACTGGAGCAAGAACTGACTTATATTGATGATGATGAGGCAGAAGGGAGAAGGGGGAAAGTATATGATCCAGTATCAGGAGGAGATAGTGGTGAGTTTCTAAGTACCATCAAAGTGACATAATGTCAACTCAGACACTACATGTAACAGGCACCCCTCTCAACCTTTTCATTGCTCGTCATATTATTGGAGGAAACTACCTTTGGGAGCAAACAAAGTCTACAGTATATCATAGAGAAGTAAAGTAAAGTATTTCGAAAATATTCAATGGTACCATGCCCATACTCTCTACACTTGAAGGGGCCCTGCAAGTGTAGACAGCAAGTCCTCTTATGTCAACAGATGTCCTTGTACATTTCAGACATTACTCCATGTTCGTATATATTAATTTCTCTATGATTATCTGATTTTAAAATGGACATGCAAAATCTATCTCCTATCAATATAACTGACTTTAGGCATGGGTTATTCATTGTTTGATAATTATCTTGTAAACTGGTTTGGCACAAATGGAAGATCGAAATTATAACTTTTTGAAAAACAAACAATATTTGTTCAAAGTAAATTGATTTTCTCTTGCAGCACCTCACTCTCAATCGGAAGAATGGAGCGAGTGGTCACATTGCTCCAGTTCATGTGGACACGGCACCAAGACTAGACATCGAGCATGCACCGGACCTGACACCAACACCTGCCTCTCCGGTGTCGAGTACGATGATGTTCATTGCGCACTGCCGAAGTGCTCCGGTAAGTGTGTCCCGCCAGTTAGCGCTCCGGTGTTTGAAATGCGGATACACCTATGATGGCTGAATTTATTACACTCATGGAGCACCCCTGGGTCCCGTTGCATAAGACTTACCATTTGATGGTAACTTTGCCATCAGTGGCAACTACCATGGTAACAGGGCAGCCAATCAAAATCAAGGTTTACATGGTACAATAGTTACCATTGATGGCAAAGTTACAACCAATGGTAAGTTTAGTGTGCAACCGGGCCCTGGTGTTAAGTTTTAAATTTTGATACACGGTTCGTGCTAGTAATTTAATTTACAACACAATGTGTTTCTTTTAAAGTGAAGTATTCAGGACCCCTTTGCGTATAAGCAGACTCATTCGCATTAGTCCAACTATCACTAGCGAATCAAATAAAATCCTAGCGTTCCTTGAAATGAGATCCTAACATATTCAAACCAAAACCAGAATAAGAGGGAAAAAATCTTTCAAAAAAAGAAGAAGAAAAAAAAAAAGGGAATCATATAACAAAATTTAACATGCACAGTATAGTTTGGCGAAGCTCACCCTCTCCTTTTGTAATATTTTGTTAATAATATAGAATCCTAAATCTGTGACCAATTTACCTACACTTCTATGTTAAAGCCCGTCTGTATAGTTTGGCCAGGAGGAATAAGACCACCCAGGAAGGTCACTGACAGGTGGCTATCTCATCAACTTAGCTCTTAAATAACATAAGAAAAAGGATCATGGGGGACCAACGGGCACCGCTTAGGCATTGTTTACTATAGAGGGAGCAAGAAGCTAAAAGTAGTCAGTGGGGCTTTAAGCCAACACCATGATATGCAGTTACGATGATAAATAAAAAAAAACGAACATTTTTTCCCCGGTCTATAGACGAGTGGGACCGAGCTGCCGTAGAGGTGGGTGACGGGGCGTCCTTGTCACAATGGAGAGACTGGTCCGGATGGAGCGTGTGCTCGGTCTCCTGCGGGAGCGGTCTCAGTCGCCGGGAGCGCACCTGCCTCCAGGATCCAGACAAGGGGCCTGGTGGTTGCACTGCGCAGCGAGAGGAGACACGGACCTGCCGGCTAGACGGATGCAACCATGGTAATTTAGTTTGTTTATTTAAAGAGAAGGTTGAGTTCTAGGAAAAGGTGAAAAATAATATGTGAGCGTTATAATTGTATTATGCTAGTGTGGAAGAACATCAGGTAAAAAATGTTCCCTGCCAGGCATGGCTCTTCAAATGCCTTAATATTCTAAATATGGCATGTAACATCATACAAATCGGGACAAATTTTTATGCCACATGTTCGTGTAGTCCCATATATACATCCTTCTGTGTGCACTGCTTGTAACTTTACCAAGACTGGGTCAAATTTATTATCATTTTGATGACTCCAGAACCTTGCGGTACACACCAATTATGCTATATGATCAACGTTTGTTGTTCGATTCCAGAACGTTTCTTTCACAAGGCAATCGCTTGACCAGGGGGGCGTTTCATGAAACAATTAGTCGGTGGGTTGCACCGACTAATATCATGTTCACCGACAATTCTTTTGTCACCGACTATTTTCCAGGCCTGTGATTGGTCAAATTTAGTCTGCGCTGACTAAATTGTCGGTGAACATGATATCAGTCGGTGAAAACCACCGACTAATTGTTTCATGAAACGCCGCCCCCCCCCCCCTGAACTCAACTTTGTCTTTAAAAGTTTACGCTATTTTTACTTGTGCCATAATTTTTGTTGTAGTATGGCACAATTATATCTTTGATAAATAATCTTAACAGTTTCCTACGTGAAAATTTATATTTAGAGTTACTCGAGAAGGAGTGAGTCGCACAATTCTTTACTTTCTGAATACTGCTGCTGTGGATAACGTGCATTGTGATGTAGTCATGGAACAACTCTCCCCTTTGTCGTGTACAAAAATATGATTGATTTGCTTTTTCAAAATACCTTGGGGCACTTCTCAAAATATGTTATGGATAGCATATTTTCATATGTCCTCTAAAAAGAAAATGCCACCCAGATTTTGACAAACTGACATTTTAATCATATTTTATGTCCAAACAATTGGGAAAGTAGACCGGCACTTCATCACTGTGACATTACCCGTTCAGCCAATGTGAATTAAGTGTCAATCAGTAGGCTATAGTAATAACAACTTCCAGAAATGCATAACTCTCTTATTTTTTATCCAAATTATTTCAACCTTTCATCAGTCTGCTTCTCTGGGTTTCCTTTTCTGCTTCTTTTTAGAGTAGTTGTCTGTTGAGGTTTCCCTTTATGACTTGTTTTCTAACATTATGTTTTTGCTTTTCAAATCGGAGGTGATGGAAGATCGGAAGAAGGCACTGCGGGGCGGACGGACCACGGCCAGCATCATCACCACACCAAACGAATCAAATGCCATCTGGATGAAAGTCGGTCACATCTTCCCATAGAACTCTTTTGGACCAGCCCATCAGGCGAAAAAATCACACATGCGATGACGCATGAGAAAAATTCTAAGTAGGTAGATCCAATCAGATATATGCTGGAAAATATGCGGAAATTTATTTTTTGTGTGTAAATCTTTAAGTCTATGTAAAATGTAATTTTCTTTTGCAATATTAGTCAATACTTTCGTGATTGTTCGTGAATTTGTAGGTCACCTTCATATTAGGCTCTTTTTTTCTTTGGGGAAACATTGGGCAAAGAGGGCGTGCGCCCCTTGACAAAGATTGTGCACTGATTTCGGTTTGTTATGCCACCTCTTTTCCAGGGGCGGATCTAGCTTTTTGCTAAGGGGGGGGGGGTTTGACCAAAATAATGACGATGCGGAGCATCGTCCACGAGCCGCGAAGCGGCGAGCCGATTTTTGGGGGGGTGTTTATTTGAACCCCGTAAGTGATGTTTTCCTGGCATCTATTAACACAATGGAGACCATAAAAAGCAGTGCATGATAACGTCTTTTTAAATCAAGTAACAGTTTAATACATAGTTATATCCAGAGTTATCATGTGTTTGGTTAAGTTACCAGATGAGTTGAATATCTTCTCACAATATTTGCACTTGAAAGGGTTTCTCTCCAGCGTGCGTCCTTTTTTCTTTCTTTTTTTTTTTGGGCCGCCCAAGGGGGGGGGGGTTGCAACCCCCCCAACCCCCCCCCCCCTCTAGATCCGCTTCTGTTTTCATCACTCTAATAAAAACAGCCAGTTGCGTATGCCTTCCTTTTTTTCCTTGTCCAAGATTTCTTGTGTTTCAAGTCCGTTATTTTTCTAAAGTTAGAATGTTGAAGTGGTGAAAAATGAGAATAAAAGAGGCCTTTATATATGCATCTAGTCTATTTCTTAATATTACAGTGTTCTCAGAGTTCTGTTCTCCAATTTATTTGGTTTGATCCCTACCATCATTTGATACGACAATATTTGATTAAAGAAATAAATGCATGAAAATTTAGTGTCCAAAATATTTGTTATTGTTTTATTCTCAGGTACCACATAGAGGGAACCACTTTGGTTGTGACCGAGGATGAACCAACTGAAGGGAGCTACCACTGCATTGTCACTTATGGTGGAAGCAGAAGGTCAAACAACAAAGTAAAATCAGGTCAGTAAAAAAGGGAAATTTGTTTCATTAGTTGGTATATGTATATTTAAAAGTTTCGAATGAATCAAGGAAGCTTCATGATGAATCAGCAGAAATCAATGGGACTATGGAAGAGAGGGTGCTGTCTACCTGTTTGTTTGTTATTTTTACCCGACTGCTAAGAAAGCATGCGTATGCTTGCAAGTAAGCAACCCGGGAACCAACGGCTTTAAGTCCTCTCCGAGGGACTTGGTAACGAGGATAAACACCTTATCAAAGGGCACTAGCACATCGACTTGGTTTCGAACTTGGGACCTCCCGGTTACGAAACCACTGTTTTACCTCTGAGCCATCGCGCCTGTGGTGTTGGGTTGTCGATAAATGTTATTACTTGCGGTAGCGTATATTTGTTCATATATAATTATGACAAATCACTTTTGCCAAGAAAATTCAATGAGAGACTGCAAGAGATATATGAAGATGTAAACAGTTTACTTAATACTTATTTAAGGGCCGAAGAAGGATTGTACTGCGGCTTGCTTATAACGAGGACTTCTAAGAACTCTAAATTGTGTCTGATATTTCCAGAGTTTCATTCTCTGTTGCTCAAATCAAAGTAATATCACTTGGTCCTTAGGTTCTCGGATGGCGTCTTTTCTTAACTAGATTATGACAGACTTAATCAATTTCACAGTTTTTCATCTGCCTTCTGAAAGTTAAAAGGGGGAGGGGGGAAAATAAAATCATTAGGGCACATTTCTGTGCATACTTCGTCCTTGTTTTCACGAAGTGACGGTAGTGAGGAAAATCGTCACGCAAAGTGAATGCAATTTTTTTCTCACTACCGTCACTTCGTGAAAACAGCGACGAGTTAATGTATGCCAGATTTGTTGTTGATTTTTTTTTCTAGGGACATAATTACCCCCCCCCCCCCCCTCCCCTCAATCCGCCTCAGACATAATTGCTGTTGCTGTTCTGGGGCCCGTTTCATAAAACTTGTGATCTATAACAACTGCTAAACTTCTATGACAAATTCACTCTCTGCCAATCAGATGCCATGATTTCAGTAGCTTATAAAAGTAGCTTGTAACTTGTTATTGATATCAAGTTTGATGAAACAGGGCCCTCACTGTTCTTACTTTCAGGCCCGATGGGTGCTTGTCTCTCTTACCCGTGTCATCACAAGGGCGTTTGCCTGGACAAGCCCAGTGGACAATACAACGTCTCGTACCGCTGCATGTGCCCCGCTGGATATGAGGGCATGACATGCCACATGGGTAACTTTATTCGGAAATAAATTTATATAAAAAATCGACATAATTTTGTTTGATTAGTAATATGGAGGTTCATTCATAGTCGTATGTATGGTTTGGACACAATCCTGCTTTGGGAGTCGATTTTTTTTCTTTCTCGTATAATCCTGCGATGGAACGAGCGAGATTAAACTATTGACACTTTTATGGTATCAAACTTTGCTCAAAGTATGGCCATGATTTGGGGAATGAAAATCTGTTGAATTAATATTAGGAAAAGTACTTCCACATTTTGAAGACGATCGATGCCGTCCCTAGCATCCCGTCTTTTATATTACATGTATTATAATTGATATCATTATTGCATTTTCTATTTATTCTGTTTTGTATTTCTTATCTTTCTGCAAAATGAAATCTATAACACTTTAAATGGGTTAGGTCTTCTTCTTTTTTGCGCCTAAATTTCGATAATTTCAAGAAAAGACATAATCTCGCAATCAAAAATACCAACATGCTTTAAAAAAATGAGACTGAATATATATCTTTAAGAAGTATTTGATACATGATTATCCTTCAGCAATCTTCCGCATTTTGTTTGTATTTCTCTTGTAGCTCCTTATTTGAAGGGTGACTTCATAGTCTTTTCTTTAATGGGATGGTTCATCGTATCATCCATTGTGATAATAGTCGTCTTCTTCTTGGGCTGCAATAAAACGTAAGTTTCGTTACACACCCGTTATTAGTCTGAAATAATTTCAGTATAAGATTTTAAATAGAATTCTGTATTTAAATAAACAACTCTTTAGGATGAAAATTGTAAACAGTGAAAAATGTTTATTTTGTAGAAATGAAATAGAAGATATAGTACATTTCGTTTATGAATGTGAGATGCAGGGGCGGATCCAGGATTTGCCGGTAGGGGGGGGGGCCTAAAATGTGAAAATCGCGCCGACCAAAATCGCGCTCAGTGGGGGGGGGGGGGGAGGGGGGGGAGGGGGGGGGGTAGTGATCATAATTTTTATGCCTCCGCCACCGAAGGTGGTGCCGGAGGCATCATGTTTTCGGGTTGTCCGTCCGTACGTCCGTCCGTCCGTCCCGTTTGACCGTTATCACAATATCTCAAGAACCATTTAAGATTTAAACTTAAGACTCAGGAATAGTATTTATCACCATAGGAAGACGATCTGATTAGATTTTGGAGTACGTAGGTCAAAGGTCACAGGTCACAGAGGTCAACTTATGAAATTCCTTGTATTGAGTTTGTTAGCGCGATATCTCAAGAACCATTTGAGATTTAAACTTCAAACTTAAGGATAGTATGTATCACAATAGGAAGACGATCTGATTAGATTTTGGAGCACGTATGTCAAAGGTCAAGGGTCACAGAGGTCAACTTATGAAATTCCATACATTGAGATTGTTATCATGATATCTCAAGAACCACTGGAGATTTAAACTTCAAACTTAGTGATAGTGTGTATCACTATAGGAAAACAATCTGATTACATTTTGGAGCACGTAGGTCAAAGGTCAAGGGTCATAGAGGTCAACTTATGAAATTCCATACATTGAGATTGTTATCATGATATCTCAAGAACCACTGGAGATGTAAAAACTTCAAACTTAAGGATAGTATGTATCACCATAGGAAGACGATCTGATTAGATTTTGGAGCACGTAGGTCAAAGGTCAAGGGTCACAGAGGTCAACTTATGAAATTCCATACATTGAGATTGTTATCATAATATCTCAAGAACCACTGGAGATTTAAACTTCAAACTTAATGATAGTGTGTATCACCATAGGAAGACAATCTGATTAGATTTTTGGAGCACGTAGGTCAAAGGTCAAAGGCCACAGCGCACATTATGAATGCAAAAACAGCTTGTGATCGCGTTATCTCAAGAACCGATTGATGGATTCATGCCAAAATTAGGTCATGTTTGTTACTTGCAGAGCCAATGAACTGAGTAGATTCTTGGTTCATAAGGTCAAAGGTCAAAGGTCATGGGCCCATTATGTATGCAAAAATAGCTTGTGAACGCATTCTCATTAGAACTGACAGATGGATTACTATTTAACTCAGAACATCTTGCAGAGCCAATGAACTGAGTAGATTTTATGGTCATGAGGTCAAAGATCAAAGGGTCATATATGTATATGAGAAATTGCTTGTAATCACAATATTCTGAGAACCTGTCAATGGATTACCATCGAACGTGAATTCAATTTTTTTTTTCTGTTTTGGTTTGTAAAATTGCTCTATAACGGAGGCATCATTTTCGACTGCGCGCAGTCGAATTCCATCTAGTTTTTTTCGTATTTGACCTCGAAAATGTGAAAATCGTGCCGACCAATATCTCGCTCAGTGGGGGGGGGGGGGGGGGGGGGGGTAGTATGCATAATTTGTTTTTGGTATTTGACCCCGAAAACTTTTTTATTATCCATTTTTTTTTTTTTTATTACAAAAAAGAGATGAGTAGAAAGGTTTGGAATGAAACCTCAAACTGTATTTATGAAAGAACTCAAATTAGAATTTTGTTCACTTTACAAAATATAATTTTTGGCTTTGAAGATGAAAGAAACGATGCCCTAAATAGCATTTTTATATTAATTAAGCAACAGATGTTTTATTGTAAACTGAAAAGTATTGTTCCGCTTTTTGATAAGTTGAAAAAGAAAGTTTTACAATATTATAAAGATGAGAAAAATATTGTACATCTATCTGGAATGGAAAGACATTTTGCTGTAAAGTGGCAGTTGCTACAATTGCTGTTTGTATAGCAAGATTATTTTGAATGTGTTTAAACATGCACTTATATTTGATTTGTTTATTTCTGTGAAGATTATTAATAAATAGCCTGTGGAGGGCTCAAAATTTGAAAAAAGGTGGGGGGGGGGGGAGGGGGGGGAAAGTAAGTTTTAGGACCCCATCAACAAAATCGAGTCCTGAAAAAGCGAAAAGATTTTAACGTTGGTAGTCATACCAAGGTTTATTCCATGATGCAACTACAACTAGCTTGTGAAAGATATGATTAACTTTTAAATATTAGAAATGTATTTTCATCTTAGTTTTGTAAATGAGTTTGTTATTATGGAAAATGTATCGCCACTACATCACAGAGACATCACCGCTTCAGCCAATTTGAAGAGCCCATTCTTAAGTGATTACAACTTTTTTAAATGCACGAGTTTCTCTTTTGGTCCGATTTAGTTCGAGCTTTCACCAATCTACTTATTTGATTAAAAAAAAAATTCTCTAAGAGTAATTTGCTATCAAGGTCGGATTTCCCTTTAAATTTCAAGTAGACAACACTGTGAGATTTAATCTCTGCTCCCCCACATTTTATTACCATAATTATAGATGTTAAAAGAAGGAAAAATCATTTGTGTAATTAGCAGTTCTATAACATTACTTCGGTTTATCTCTCTTCTCTGTTTCGTCTTTATTTCATTTCATTACCATAATCATCGCGTCTCAAATGGAATTATCTCTGTTTTTACTTCAGGGTGAAGAAGCAGAGCATAACACGAAGGTTGGAACTCGATGATGCTCCAGGAGAACAGCTACTAGCGAGGATTTTGCCTCAAATTGAAACTATGACCCATCCCGATAGCGACTCTGACGAAGATACCAAGCCACTCTTGAGCTCCCGAACCCCTCTATTTGGCAAGAGGCTATCAGCGGAGAAAAGTATACCAACACCAGAGTCAACAGAGAAGCTCGAAGGATCGGGAATAGTGAGGTTTAAATCCTTCGTCAATAAGGTGACAGAAACGACTAGAAAAAAGGCTGAGGGATTCACCTTCCCGACACTTAAGCAGATGAAGGAGAATACAACAACACCAGAGTCAACAGAGGAGCTTGAACAATCGGGAAAGGTGAGGTTTAAATCCTTTGTCAATAAGATGACAGAAACGACTAGAAACAAGAGTCCGGGATTCACTATCCCGACACCTAAGCAGATGACGTTGTTGGCTGACGAAATCAAAGCGCAGAGGAATATAAATAATTCAAATACCCTGAATTCAAGCAGTAGCGAAGCACACAATTCTGACTCAAACACCACGCTTAGCAGTTCTTGTGAAAGTCTTTATGAACGGAACCACGCGGAAGGGAATGGTCGCTTGGTGAACTACAACATGAACAATGGTCACTACAGTTCTTGTGAAAGTATTCCAGAAAGGAACAACGCTGAAGGATGTAGTCGGCTGGTGAACAACAACATGAATAACTGCTCTTTGGACTACAGCAATGTTTCCTCATGCGCTCCGTGCAGTGACCTCAATTCGTCATCTATCGTCGGGAACGGCGACGACTCCTTCATGGAGATGTCGACCGGCGATTTCCGTGACTTTCAAGTCGCCAATGCTTTTTCGGTGTTCAAAGGGTCGCCATCGACGCGGGAAAAACAAGCAGTGATCAACTCGTCGTTGGTGTATGGAAATTCAAACTCGACCCTTGTGTGTAATTCAAGGTCGTTGCTGGACGAGATGCCAGGTGCCTCAGAAAAACATCCCATGTTCCACTTTGACCCCACAGCTACCAATGTGACGGGCCAGTCTGACTGCAGTCCTGAGCGACAGAACTACAGTGGCATCGGTTATGGATTAGCTCCACCTACAAGTCCATGGCGGTGCGAACGACCCTGGCCAATGAGGACGCCCCCGTCACGAGGAAATGGAGTTCGAGTACGACTTCCACCATCGCCGTCGCTCTCGGTCAGCCCGTCGCGGCTGCCGCTGCCTCCGACGGGGCAGAGAGCATCAAGGATGTTTGGGCCAACCGATGAGCATGCCATCCTTGAACAGTATCGTAAGCGTAGGACGCCTCGCCCTAAGCATGTCAGGTCCCCTGTGTCTTTTGAAACGAGTCCGCAAGAATCGCTGGATGCTGCTCATCCTGCCATAGGTGAATACCATAGGGACAGAACCACATCTGGAACATCGTTGTCCTGCTTCCATCGTGGCCGCTCACATGATACTGACTCTATTGCGGCATGTTACATAGATAGATCGAGTTCAAGCCCTAGATCGAAGAAGCAACAAGAGTATTACGTTGCCACTGGGAGTTACAGTTCTAACGATCTGACATCGATGGAAACTCTGACAGACGAGACACGTAGCAGACGAAGACTGCCTACAAACAGGAGTTTGTTTAGAGAACGGGCGTCTGACAGTTCGGTACTGCTCCATGATCGAGATATGCACCGACCGTTCTCATTGGACGAAAGTTGTTCAAGATCATCAGATTATGTGAGCGTAGCCAATCAGGGATCAGCAAGCACGAATGCTATGACGTTTGGCTCCCCCGAATATACTAATACAATGACTCGCATGTTCACGTCTCCGAATAGTAACAACAGATGAGGTTCAACACACTGGCTTATGAACTATACATCGTGTGTGCATACGCCCCGCAGGTTTACTATCCGGGATTCTGTCACGTAAAATCTTTAAATTGAAGTCCCAAATAAGCTAATGATTATGACTTGAAGTCAATTTGCATTTGAAATGTTTTTTTCCCACTCCTAAGTTCTTTTTCCACTTCTTCTTCTTCACCTCCTCCTGCTCCCCCTTCTACTTCTACTTCTTCTTCTTCTCCTCATCCTCCCCCTTCTACTACTTCTTCTTCTTCTCTCTTCTCCTCCTCCTTCTTCTTCTTTTTTTTTCTTCTTCTCTTCTTCTTCTTTTGTTTTGCGTTTATACGAATATCTTTATCCAAGATGCCCCAGGAGCATAACGGATTGTCAATTATTATCCATTTGTTTCTTCTTCGGTAATGAAACTTTTCAGTGTCATTATTTTCATGGGCAGTATATATTGTATTCGTTTGTCATGCATTTGTGATTACTAAAGATGTATTTGTATATTATTATTCACTTACATAATATGAAATGGTGTTCGCTGTTTGTAGTTCGGATGAATACAGTTCTTATTAAATTGAACTATGAAATGTTTTCAGAATTACTCCCGCTCGAAAAAAATTGTAGTCCCCGTCAGATCAATGTTGTATTACAAATGAAAATCGTTTTTTAGCGTAAATATTTATTGTATGTGCAAATATAAATTGAATTTTCAGTAATTGTGATTTTAGTGTATTTAACTTGATTCTTGAGGATTCATTTTATTATCAGAACTTAAGATTAATAAACATACAGTATCCCAAACTGAAAAAAAAATCTATTATTGTTGTTCTTATCTTTCGTTTTTTTTCCATTCTGAATCAACTTTCTCGCGCTCTCGCTCCCCCTCTCTCCCTCCCTCTCTCCCCTCTCTCTCTCCCCCTCTCTCTCTCTTTTACTGTCTCTCTGTCTCTCTCTCTGTCTATCTCTTTCTGTCTCTGTATGTACATGTATCTCTGTCAGTCTCCCCCTCTCTTTTTCTGTCTCTCTTTCCATCTTTTTCTTCCTTCCATCAATTTAAATTGTTTTAGTTGTTTCTCTCTTTCGAATTGATATTTATTGCATTAAATAGTACCAACAATCAATAATGTTGTTCCTTTATGATATTTCCTAACACAAGTCTTACACGATTTATAAAATAATGCATTTAAAATTCTTCAAATGGCTGGTATATCAACTGTCCGGATACACCTGTCAAAAGTGGAAGTTTTAACATGAATGTAGGATTGTAGGGTATATATTTTAATGGGAAAAGTGGCACTGTTTCTTGACAATAGGCCTAAATCTGCTTAAAGCAGTAATCATTGTCACAAATGAAGTGATTGTAAGACGCAGTTATTGCTGTAAATGTCCAGTAATGGCAAGCTACTCCTATTACTTTACAGTAATGACACTTGAATAAATGAGGCCTTTTAAAAACTTTTAGGACTGTATCTAATCTACTTGGAATTGTAAAAATTGTAAAAACTGTAAAAACCCAATACACACACACACACACACACACACACACACTCTTAGCCTAGGCATATCGATAGAGTATCTTAACAAAAGTAGGTCCATGAAGTTTCATATATATCTCTATTAATTTTTGAATGAATACTAATTAACTTTTCTCAGATCTGCGACTGACAATTCTGCATTGAGCATATACAGAAGGCCTACATAAGTTATTAGGAAATGTTCATTTTATAGCCACGCGCAGAGCGGCGTTTATTTCGCTATTACGCAGTGCCAATGGTACCCTTCACCTTCAGTAGACATTATATAAATTTGGTATTAGTGACTTGGTAACATTGTTGAAGGTTGATAAAAAAACGAGTCTTTTCTATATTGTTTTTGCTGATAGAGGGCGTACAACTACAAAGCAAATGGAGGATACATAGCGAGAGAAAGCTTTTGCGGAGGAGGGGACTGGGCGTGGAATGGGCGGGGGAAGGGTGTGAAGTAACACGTGTCACTAATAAAGTGTTAAAATTATAGAAGATGATTTTTGGTTAAAGTTTGGGCTAAGTAACACCACATAAGCTCACGGTATAGGCGTAGCTAAGCTGATAATTCTTCAGGAGCGGTTTATTACCCTTTTTTTGGGGGGGGGGGGGGGTTGAAGGATTGGTGGTTCTTACATTCGTTTCTACATGTGCCTCAACATTTCTCTTTGGGTTGAGGGGGGGGGGGGGGCATTAAGTCAATTTTTGGGGTTAGCTATCGATCCAAGCATCTTTTAATCTCTAGTGCTTATTTTTTTAACATTTTTTCTATTTTGGAATAAGCATAGAGTAAATAATATCTACATTTGAGGATTATGAGTTTATAGATTTTTCGAAGGGTAGGTATATTGTAGGCCCAATTCCAAGCAATTTTGTCTAAATAAAGTAAATAACGATAATGATATATTTTGTTTTAAAAGAACGTACATTCAGAGGTACTTCTTTTCATTTGATACCGGTACTTCATAGATCTATAATTGAAAATTATTTTGATATATCATGTTTCTTTTATTCGCAAAAGCAAAATACCAATGAAAGGATAGAATTAGAAAAGAGAATTGAGTTAATTTCTAAGAATAGAAAATAAAGAAGCTTTTGATGGGTGGTCTTTTGTGTGGGCGTTATCAAGAGAGTTTGAGAGAGCTATGATTTTTCTCCTCTCTCTCTTTTATACGAATCGAAAAAGGGCAGCGGAGCGTTTAAGAACTGTTACCAGTCTGCAGAATTGTCGAGAGCTCTTCTTCTAAATAAAATGATGTAGGTCGCCCATTGAGTTCTGTGCAATTCGTCTGTTGAGCGGTACGTGCCATAGGATGTGTACAGGCAACCAAAAAGTGACAGAACAGAGGGCGTTTTAGGGCTTTTTTATGGAAGATCATGACGAGAAAATGAAGAGAGAACGTTTCACATGGCAAGAGATGAAATGAATAAGGTAATAATTTCTATATTCAATGTTTCAATATGATTTTTAATGTTAAAAATGACGTACAAAACCTACCCGGAGACGGAGTGGAACTGGAAGGCATTGCAATTGCGGTTGCCATTGAATGATTGACATGGATTGGCACTGGTTGGGAAGTCGTCGAGATGATGTAGACTACATGCAACTGCAAGTCACCAATCTATCTATAAATTAATCTATCTAATAAGTAGACTAGTATCTATCTATCAATCAAGGTATCTTCTCCCAGTATGTAGGTTGTTTGCAACATTTTCCCCACACATCTAATCTATGTTGTCTGCCATCCAGGCGAAGTACACTCTTCTTCCACTTTTTTCCAGTGTCCTTTCACTTCATCAATCAAGACTTGATGTTCCCCTCCCAGTTACTGAGTTAGTTAGGCAGCATCTCACAGAACCATCATAAGTACAAGTTCACTGACATCCCATTGCAATGCGTGTATTAAGTTTAACACGCGTTTCAATGGGATGTCGTGAGTTGTACAGTTTCATGCATGAACTGGTCCGAGAACGAGGATCGACCGCATTTTCCCAAACTGCGTGCTGGCGATGCCAAAAACAGATTCCGCGTAATGAAATACACCCAGTGCACTGTCTACTTGTACATGTATGGGTTGTCCGTCTTCCCGAGGATTTATCGTTCATAACGTGAAAGTCTCTGTGCAAAGTGAATGTGAAATGCACCAAGGAGCATCATCGCGGAATCCGTTTTTTTGATCGCCAACGCACGGATCGGAAATAAGAATCGTCCACGTAAATGCGGACAATCCTTATTTTTTAGGATGCATCTGTACGCGTCTGCCTTACTGAAAACCATTTTCTCAACCTTATGCCAAATTATTCACTTTTACAATATCCAGTATTGTTGCAGATGTTTTTCACTCTCTGCACGCAATACAATATGTAGTGATTGGAAATTCAAATTGGCCTTCATCATAGTTCATACTTCATAGCAGACTGACTTGTGAAGGCCTGTATGTTTTGTCTTTTAGTTCATGATCTTTTAGTAATGATTCTAAAACTATACATGTACATGTATACAAAAATAGGCTGTTTTTGTATTGCCAAGTTGATGCTGACTTTCCGACAATAGCGATTAATTTAGTGTAAATCAGCGCATGCACGGAGTTTGATGAATTCAGCAATACTCCAAGCGTGGCTTTTTACACTTCGCTATTGTCGATTGAAAAAATAGCCGTTGGATTGAAGGGTAAACATTTTGAATACCTGTAATTGTACAAGAGAGCTTTTAAAGTTCTGTAGTGTATTTTGTCAGTTGTCACATGTATAAACATTAGGTTGTGCAATCTGTCAGGATCGTTAATCGTTATAATATTTCCTTTTATTATCCTTGTGGCAGAAAAGCAATTTCTTGAAGTTGCATGACCATGAAAGAGGGAAAAAATTGTAATGAAAACAAATTTACCCGTACCTGCAACTAATATGGTGGTTCCTAATTTTATGACATATCAATTTGCACACATGTTTTGACATGTATACCTGAACAAGAATGCATACTTTGCTATTCAGTCATTATCATTGCGGATGGAAAATTGGAAACATAATACGGGTGTATTTCAAGTACCAACAATTCCATTGTAATTGACTGAAACCCTTAAAGGGAAGGTGGAGTTTTGGGAAAGGTGAAAATGTTATTTGCAAAATTTGTCATAGTGTTGCAGAGTATCAAGGGATATTTCCCCTGCAATGGTAGGTTCTTTAAATGCTGTCATATTTGAAATGCTACAAGTAAGAGCTATACTAGGTTGACCACCACAACTCTTATGTCACGCATTTGTGTAGTCCCATATACATGTACATGTACATGTACATAACTCTATGTACAGTCACAGTGTATGAGACCTTGAACAAAACTTGGCTAATTTTTGATCATTTAAAACCTCAGCGTTAAACTACTTTACATCAATACTTATCTGCTACATGATCGACTATTCCCAATTGCCACATACACAACAGTTTCTTTCACAGAACAATAGCATGACCAGAACTCAACTTTATCTTTTACATGTACGATGAAGTCAAGTACTGGTCATGACAATACATGAACACATCCATTGGGAAAGACATCATAATTGAAATACTGTGATTTTGGGGAATGATCAAAGTGAAAAGGAATCAACTCAGTCTTGCCGAAAGTCACATGCATGGTACACACAAATGTAAATGGAACTACACAAACATACAGCATGATGATGAAAGCTGGGATGCTTCTTGTCATATTCAGGGGAGATTTAATCTGAGACATTTTTTCTACGACATATTGTTAATGATATTCTCCCACACTGAAATAAACAAAGAATGAAAAAGCTTACAAATTATTGTTCACCTTTCTCAGGACCCCACCTTCTCTTGAAACAATTAGTTCCATATGGAAGGATTACTATCTATACATACTGTACATGTACAATAACTACTGCTGGTATACCATGATTTTATTAAAGGGCAATGTGAGTAATAATACAGCAGACATTTAGTACATTGCATCTCATGCCCTGGTCAAGCAACATGTTTATTTAGTATTCTAAATTGTTTCTTCATGCTGTTGAGTCATTCAGTTGAATATTAGCAAAATATCAACAAATCATTCAAAATTTGATGCAAATCTTGCTTGTGGAATGAGTACAACTTTCCATGCACTTGGTCAGGGGCTACCACCACATTTACACATTACATACACCCTGTATACATTGTACTATTTTGTAGTTCAATTTCTTTTAATCTGCCTCATCATAACACAACTTGTGCATATTTTGTACCTTTATTTCATGTACAGTGTAAAATTCATAATATGCTTGTACCCTGGAAAGTTCAGTGGACATTTTATTTGATTCTTTGATTTATATTTTTAATATACATTCAACCTTTAACGCTGGATTTCTAAGTGAACTCAAGAGAAAATGAGAATACCTGTAACTTTGGCTAGAAAATTGACGATGTTGTATAAAGAACAGTTTCATGTCTCTGTGCTACTTGCGTGAGGTATCAAGATCAACAATTGTCCTTCATTATTTTTTACGACTTTTTAATCGATGTGGCAAGGTCATTTTTGTCTTTGTTCTTCTGTCAAAAAATTCCATTATCATTATCTCAAAGGGAGTGTCAGTGATTGTGTGTGCAGAGTCTTATTGAAATTCAAACCTTATAAATTGTAAGATTTGTATGGGTTTTGATGATAAGCTTTGTATCAGTACTGGGAATCTTATTTGGCGTTTTAAATTGTTCGAACAACTTCTTGCTACCAACAGTACATGTACATGTAGAAACTTTTTCCATTTGATTTTGAAGTCAAGATATCAAACGTAAGTTACAAGTTGTACATGTATTTTATTCATTTATTTTATTTTGTAGGTCGAGGCGTAATAGTGCAGTGTACATGTACAATAGTAGTAGTACATGTAGTAGTAGTAGTACATGTAGAAGTACTGTAGTAGTAAAAGTAATAATAAGTATTAGTATTAGTAGTAGCAGTAGTGGTGGTAGTAAATGTAGTAGTAGTAGTAGTTGTGGTAGTAAATGTAACAGTACTGTAGTAGTCATATTGTATTTCTCCATTTACATCATTTTGCATAAATACATGTACTTGGAGGCATAATACAATTTCCCTTTATACCGGTAGTTGGATTCCCCCCCCCCCCCTCCATTTAGAGCGGATAATAGTTATATTTTAGGACTTCACAGAATTAAAAGATACATGTACATGTACATTGTAGGTACACAGGTGAATGCGAAAGACCAGTAAAAATTAATTAAGCTCATTGCCATTAACTACTTGGGTATGTGTACAAGCGGATGTGAGCTTCCTGGTGTAAACATCTGATTATGTAATCATCTTCTTGCAGTTCCCTGGTGCAAAATTAGTCATTAGCGGTTTCAATCGCGCTAATGACCACAGCATTTCGAGGAGCTAAATCTGAGATAAATGCGAGTTGCAATGAACTTGACGTAGAATCGTAGATACATGTACATGCTCACTGTGCATTTGCTACATGTATGTAATGCCAGATTACAAGTACATTTAGGATATTAGAGAAAATGCATACTTTTAGTTTTGGTGCTAAAAAAAAAAGATTGCAATTTTATTTTTGTTGAATAGTCAAAATATTGCTTCAAATGTCTCAAAATCAGGCAAGATACATGGAGCTTGATGTTCTATCGATGATTTCCAAATTTTGTTTTTACCTGTAAAGGCTGTAAGAAAATTTAGGGGGCCTAAAATTAAAAAATTATATGTTGGCTTGAATGCTCTACTGTACATGTACATCATATTTAGTGGCTGTGATCAGTGATTGCAAATATTGATTATGCAAAACAATATGCATTAGTGGCAGTCGGAGGACTGAACATATGAAAAATCGCTTATGAAGTATATTTTTATCTTTGTATGTTCATTGATTATTTATCAGTATTGTCTTTGTACATGTCCAAGGTTGGGAAAACAGCACGTACTGTACTGTACCTGTGCAGTACATGTACGCCTATTCATCATGTGGCAAACTTATCATGCACATGACTACATGTTAAAAAGAAAACAATTTTAAGTATCATAATTGGGGTAGATCAGGAAAAAAAATACAATAACAATAACAACAACATAAGAACAAGAAAGATGATACAAGGAGGCAAATCGTAATGGTAGTAAGCCTTTAAATGCTCTGAAGGAGCGTCTTCACCTGCCGCTATTTTGTGATCGGGCTAATTTCCTGAATCAGAAAAAGCTGGCTATTTGGCAAACTCAAGCTGATGAGGACAGGCCTATTTTGAGAAGAAAAAACTTGAGAACAAAGTAACCACAAAATGGGAAAGTAATAAAGAGCTCATCTACAAAAGCCATTTCTCATAACTACATGTACTGTAGCATTGACTGCCCGGTCTGTGTTTTGTCATCATGATTTATCTAAAATTTAATTTGGGGGGGGGGGGTTTGTCTTTGTCTTGCTTGTATAGAGTGATATCATCCTCTAAAGAAATAATGGGGGAGAAAGATTATGAGTAAGCATCTATTGTTGACATAATAAGGTATTATGCAATGTAACCAAGTGATAAATAATAAATAGTGTTTTGTCCATAAGTAGTTTGAAGGAAGAGCTATGATTTGAAAAGGGATTCCCTGACTGAGTCATCTTCTTATTTTGCAAGTGAAAACAAAAATGAGGCAGCTCTTTGTTGTATGAAATTTCTGGGCATGCCCCCACCCCCCCCTTCCTCAGTTGTTGTTCTAGTATCTCTCTCTCTCTCGCTCTCTAACTTTTTATATCTCTCCACATCTCCATCCCCTCTCTCTGTCTCTCTCAATCTTCAAGTTCATATACATATATCCACATACATGTACACTTTAATTTCTCTTTCTCTGTGTCTGTATTAACCCCATAAATCTCTTACATTTCTCCCCTTCATTCCCTCTCTCGCTCTCTTTCTCTCTTTCTCCCCATCCCCTCCTTCTCTCCCCCTCATCACTCTCTCTTCCCCCTCATCACTCTCTCTCCCTCTCTCTCCCCCCCCCCCCTCTCTCTCTCTCTCTCTCTCATTCTCAGTGTCTCTTTCCCCCTCTCTCTACGACACACACACACACATACTCTCTACTTTAAATACGACGATGTTACCTTTTTCCTCTCCCTAGCAGCTTCTTGAAACTGAAAGAGGAGAACAAAGGTACTTTCATATTACCGGTATATATTTTTTCTTGCAGTCTTTCTAGAATCCCCTACCTCACAAAATGGAAGAACGCTGACATTTAAAGTAATGAGGGGGTGTTGCGCAATCGGGTATTATCCATCCTGTCGCGTGTGGGTGGCGGAGGACTTTTTTTGATAAGAACCATTTCGTCTCCATCTGCAGTTGATGCCTCCCAAGATTATTGTCCATGTTTCTAGAACTATTGAGGGCAATGTATACACGGGCATGCACCTTCAGGCTCCGGTGGACACGATAAACATATCACTTTATCAGCATATCGAGGTACAGTACAGTAGCTCGATGCGAGATCATACAGATGATGTACATTGTAGGCGTACAAGTATCACTATCAGTATCACTTCACTACTACTGTAGGCTTGTACTGTGCACTGGATATTGGTCTGAAAATATTTAATAGAAACAAGCATTTTTTGTGTCACCTCCTCAACATTGGGTCTACGATTGGGAAACCCTATTGTGAGTTGTGTTCTTTCATTCTTAAATTAAAGTTTGATATGTATGGCCCACAGGTACATGTATGTGAATATAGAATTTAATTTGTCTGTTTGTGCATGATTGCATCCATATTGTAAAATAAAGTGCATTTGAAGGTTAAATGAAATGCTCTCTGTATTGTTCAAATATGATAACTGTATACATTTTAACCATTATACTCAATACTCGAACATTTGTTGTTGTTGCGTGTGTCCGTGGGGGATTTCAACCAATTCAATTTCATATGATATTGATGATTGTAAATCATAAGGCCTACAAGGTATTAGACACTGCATTCTTTCTTCAAATAAGTTTTTTATGTACTGTAGTTCTAGTTCTAGTTTGTAATAATTATATAATAACATTTCTACTTCTGGTACTCATGATTTGTAGGGAAATGGCGGCCTAAACGTGGACAGACACTATTTTCAACAAATACAATGACCTTTAATTGTATTGTAAACGTACACAAACACGTCACGAGTGTCAATGACCCATTGCTGCCCTTAATTAATAACTGCTGTACACACTACATGTACAGTGTAGGCTCATTTAAACTGTACACCGCACAAACACCAGTTCGAAAAATCATTGATTTTTTGCACTGCCATCCACACTAGTACGGGAAAACCCCATAAAAATTGTTAGTGTTTTCTACTTGTGATTATTTTATTGAGGCGTGCGCATGCAAACGCATATAGGCCAGGAGAGTCACGTGACCCAAAACCGGATTCATTCACCGATGTTTTAGAGAGCCGGAATGTAACACCAGAAAGTGTGTGAGAAAAATTGATGATTTTTGCTTGCACTTTGCAGTGTACATGTACATGCAGCTAATGAACCATTACTACCATTAATTACCACTCCCTGTACCCTTATTTTTTCTTGGTTGGTTGAAAATGTGATGACACATGCAAACATGTGTACAAATGTATACATGGCTTGTAACATAATTCTGATGACCATGGCAACACATGTGACTTGACTGGCTGTATGCCAATCACATGGGCAGTTTTTAATCTAAAATATAATCATTATTTGCTGATGAATGACTTTTCTTTTGTGACTTTGTAAGATATGTTTTGTTTACTGTCTTTGACTTTGTTGTAAGATATCTTTAAATACCATTTACAATGTACATGTATCTGTATTTCTTCCATGCCCCAGGTCGGGTTATTTAAGAAATTAAACATACTGTACATTTCAGTCTTTCAACCATTCAACATTTAATCAATTTGTTAAATAAGTTTGTTTGAACTATTGCATAAGTTGTGAAATTTTCATAGATTTTTTTTTGATCAATATCAGTTTTGTTTAAAGTACAGTACTTGTAATTGTAGATCTGTGCATGTAGCTGCATGTCTAGGCAATACAGAAACGACAGAAGAGTGCTTCAGTTCTACATCCAAAACCCACAGGAGCATCATTAAAATGCCTCCTTTGAACCTCCATTGTAAAATGTAAACATTGAGCAATCCCACATTTTTGTCAGAGGCACACTTTCGTTTTCCATTCCATGTGTACATGTTAGCCTTGCACAGTGCGCTGAAGGGTGTGCTTTGGTCCATAGTTCAGTGACCTTCAGTATTTTGGGTACTGGTAGTAGTCTTTGGTAATCCAGACTCTTAACGTGTGGTAATCCCTCCATGGCCATGGTGTTGGTGGTTTTTCAGTGGTTTACCTCTGTAAGGGCGCGTTCATGCTTGATTTTGATGGTAGAATGAGTGATCTGAAACGCTCATCGTAAACGCTCATCGTGATCGCAGTTCCACGGTGTAGCTGTTCATGCTTACTTCTCTGGCTCATCCAGGCAATTCTCCTTGTGTGGCCTTGTGTGACCTTCACTGTGCATGCTACGTAGACCCACTAGAGGTCAGTGCGTTGACCCCATTTAAACGCGTTTACAATTGTAAACGCATCTTTTTGTGAGTTTACGATCGGCGTTCGTGATCGCCGTTTTTCGGTGATTCTACAAAAGTGAGCATGAACGCAAGCGTGTTTTAAACTAAACACGTAACAGATGCCTGATTCTGGCCGTCAAAATCAAGCATGAACGCGCCCTTAGTCTGTATATCGTTAAGTGATCTGGGGGATTAACAAGGATGTTTGGATTATCTTGCCACAGGTCTACATAGAACTGTGAGGGCTTGTTCAGATATGAGTGACAAACCACCTCCTATAAGGCTCTAAAAGCTGCCAAGTTACAACAAAAAATGTCAACTGCGCACAACAAAAGTCCTGTGTGTGTATTCACTGAGTCTGAGCTCTGTGTTTAATATGATACAAAAACGTGGAACCTTTTATCATTAACAAATGTAGCGGTCTTGCCTTGCAGCCTTGCAGCATATCCAGAGTTGGAGGGGGGGGGGAGAGTAGGATTTGAGCATTTTACATGTACAGTACAGGACCATTTGTATGATACCCCACTAACCCCAGTCATATTATAGACCAACAACAGATCAAACCCCCCTCTCCCCCCCCCCCAAACAAAAAGGAATTGCCTCCCCTCCCCATACTTCTGACTCTGAACAGATGATGTACAATGTACTTGTAGTTGTACTTGACTTTGACAGTTCTAAAAGTTGTGTTCCATCATATCGTCGCTGTTTTCACGAAGTGACGGTAGTGAAAAAAAATTGCATTCACTTTGCGTTACAATTTTTCTCACTACCGTCACTTCGTGAAAACAAGGACGATATGGTCTCAATCGCCATGAAAATGGGTCTCCCTGCAAGACTACTACTAATCCATGGCCCTGTCAAAATCCAGAATGGGCAAGAATTCTTTACATTCTTGAGCGATTGCTCACCATTGTCCCCGCTCTATTGTTACAGGTCCACACTTTCCCACAGATCTAGCTGTGTATTGTGTGGTCAGTCTCGACCTTCGCTTCTTTGCAAATAATACATTACATTACAAGTGTATTAGGTCTTGGAACATTCAGACTTTTGTCAGTATGAAGACTTTGATGAGACGTGACTGTTCCCACTTGGGGGGGGGGGGGGGGGGGGGGTGGACCAAATAAATTCCATGTAGACTTTCATATGTGTATTTGTTTAACTTGAAGTAGAATTTATAGAAGAAAATATGTAATGGAACAAGTACAATTGAGTTCATTTTCATTTCATTTCGTTTATTTCCATTTCCCAAAAAATAAATAAAGTACATGGGATTGCATTGTACATAGTAAAACAATGAAACTTAACAATATAATTGGTCCACAGTGTACAATAGGCATATAAAACAGGTTGGTCATGGAGGGGACTGCTGAAAAGCTGGGCTTGTAGATTGCAGGCCCCTATAACTTATAGTTGCAAAAATAGTATATCAACAATAAAGGAGCGCACAAATACATAAACCAATGAAACATAACATAGAAGGAGTGAAAGGGACAGGGAAAGAAGGGAGACAACGAGAGAGGGCAGGGCTCTTACCTTTAACACACACAACACAACACAGGCCGACTGGAATACGGATGGCCAGTACAAAATGAATCAAAATATCCAATGTATTTTATTGAGTTGAATAAATTTAAAGAGAGAGAGCTAACGCTTGATAATTACGCAAAAAAATATTTTTTGAATTTGAATTTAAAAGAATTTAAACTGGGGGCATTCTTGATGCTAACATCAAGTATAGCTTCGGGCCTGCGTAAGTGAATATGGATTTAGCAAGTAACGTTCTAGTTAATGGCAGATGAAATTCGTCAGATTGGCGCATAGGGTATTTGTGTATAGTTTTATTTTTGATAAATATTATCATGTGGGGGGGGGGGTGAACCAAATAGATCTCATGTAGACCTTCACATGTATTCCTGTATTATTTTTAATTTGAAGGAGAATTTATAGAAGAAGATAGGTAAATGGACAAGTACCATTTTTTAAAAACAAATTTGGATAAGTACCTGGGAGAGGGATTTAAGATAGCCAACACACTCTCAATTTTGGTCTGGATTTATTATATTTGCCTTGATCTGAAAATTGAGAATAATGTAACACAATTGCACAACATTTTGTATCACAAACTGAATGATATTTCTTTTAGCTAATGGTTTCTGGAGAAGCCGGAAGAAGTATTGATTTGATAGTTTGCCGGAAATGCCATGGTACAAATAGAAATGAAGATTCTTTGCCGCAAAATATGTGTTTCATGCATTTTAGTATCATTCAATAGGCCAAGTAAAATGGAATCTCATTCGCTTTAGATTTTTATGCCTCCGCCACCGAAGGTGGTGCCGGAGGCATCATGTTTTCGGGTTGTCCGTCCGTACGTCCGTACGTCCGTACGTCCGTCCGTACGTCCGTCCGTCCGTACGTCCGTCCGTCCGTCCCGTTTGACCGTTATCACAATATCTCAAGAACCATTTAAGATTTAAACTTAAGACTCGGGAATAGTATTTATCACCATAGGAAGACGATCTGATTAGATTTTGGGGTACGTAGGTCAAAGGTCACAGGTCACAGAGGTCAACTTATGAAATTCCTTGTATTGAGTTTGTTAGCGCGATATCTCAAGAACCATTTGAGATTTAAACTTCAAACTTAAGGATATTATGTATCACCATAGGAAGACGATCTGATTAGATTTTGGAGCACGTATGTCAAAGGTCAAGGGTCACAGAGGTCAACTTATGAAATTCCATACATTGAGTTTGTTAGCGCGATATCTCAAGAACCATTTGAGATTTAAACTTCAAACTTAAGGATAGTATGTATCACCATAGGAAGACGATCTGATTAGATTTTGGAGCACGTATGTCAAAGGTCAAGGGTCACAGAGGTCAACTTATGAAATTCCATACATTGAGTTTGTTAGCGCGATATCTCAAGAACCATTTGAGATTTAAACTTCAAACTTAAGGATAGTATGTATCACCATAGGAAGACGATCTGATTAGATTTTGGGGTCACGAGGTCAAAGGTCAAAGGTCACAGGGCTCATTATGTATGCAAAAACAGCTTGTGATCGCGTTATCTGAAGAACCGATTGATAGATTCCTGCCAAACTTTGGTCATGTATGTATCTTGCAAAGCCAATGAACTGATTAGATTTTGGGGTCACGAGGTCAAAGGTCACAGCGCACATTGTGTATGCAAAAACAGCTCGTGATCGCCTTATCTCAAGAACCGATTGATGGATTCCTGCCAAACTTAGGTCATGTATGTTACTTGCAGAGCTGATGAACTGATTAGATTTTGGGGTCATGAGGTAAAGGTCAAGGTCATGCGGCTCATTATGTATGCAAAAATAGCTTGTGATCGTATTATCATTAGAACAGATTGATGGATTCCTGCCAAACTTAGATCATTTATGTATCTTGCAGAGCCAATGAATGGTTCATAAGATCAAAGGTCATGGGCTCATTATGTATGCAAAAATAGCTTGTGGACGCATTCTCATTAGAACTGACAGATGGATTACTATTTAACTCAGGAAATCTTGCAGAGCCAATGAACTGAGTAGATTTTAGGGTCATGAGGTCAAAGATCAAAGGGTCATATATGTATATGAGAAATTGCTTGTAATCACGATATTCTGAGAACATGTTAATGGATTACAATTGAACTTGAATTTGAAAAATTTCTTCCGTTTCGGTTTGTAAAATTGCTCTATGACGGAGGCATCATTTTCGACTGCGCGCAGTCGAATTCCATCTAGTTTAATGTTAAATTAAGCCTCAGAAATCCGGAGTACTCCTATTATTAGGTATCAATATGATAATATTATCTTGTCCCTTGAGTGTGTGTCTCATATCTGGATTGTGTAAAGAAAGAGTTCATTTGACACGTATCTCATATGAAGTATACATGTACAGGGTATATAAAGTATTTAATGTAGTTAGTTCCTGATTTAAAAAAATATATATTTTAGGTTTGGATAAAAGACGATTATTTTACATATTAGAACATGATGGATTTCCAACTGGAAGGGTATTAAAAGCTTATGATATTTCCTGATGTATCAAATCTGTCGTATTGAAAGAAAGGCCGGAATCATGTTTATTTCCTGATGTATAGTGCCTAGAAATTGTGAAATTTATGACAAATATTGTATGAGCGCTATGGCAGTGTGTGAAAAAAAGATCTGGACTTTTTATTATTTAAAAAACTTAATGAAAAACAGAATGAAACCAGGCCTGGTTCTAGAAGAATTTTTTTTTTAATGAGGAGGGGGAGGGCTTAGAAGTTTAAGGGTCCTTGCATTTCTTTTCTACATGTACATGTACATGTGCCTCGCTGAAATACATTTTTATAATCTAGACAAAATGGGGGGGGGGGGGGGGCTTGAGCCCTCCTTGTACCACTCTGGAACTGCTTCTTAATTCAAAATAAAGACAAATAAAAAACAAACAAGAGAGATTGAAAGCAAGATAAATAATATAACAAAACCTTTGGACTTCATCCACTCTCATCCTCCAAGCTACATCCTTCTCATCCGGTTAAAACTCCTGTCCGCGTCATTGCCATATGTTTACCAGCCAATTAATGGCCCCCGAAATAGAAAGCAATTCAATTTGGAGAGGATCTCTGATTATTTTTATCCAGCCAGCCAGGCAGCCCACTCCATTCATGCTTTCACTACGGCAATGTTTTTTTTTCTTCTCTTTTTTTCTCCATCTCAATTTGTTCCAATCGGAAGTGGGTCTGTTGATGAGGATGTACATGCATGGTTTGATGTATTAAATCATCATTGGTTTAGCCTTGTATACAAGGTGCTGTAGAAAGGATATCTCATTTCCCTTTACTTTACTTTACTTTACTTTAATACACGATGTTGTAGGTCTAAGCCTGTTCATCGATCCAGGATTCTTCCGTGATTACTGCTATTTTGTGGAGGGAGGAGGTTGTGTGATAACATGAGACAAGAGACAACACCTAGACCGGCTCATACAGAAAGCTTACTGGTACACTCTTTGACCAGTGACTATCAAGTCTATTCTTAAAAGAGTTTACCGACCCAGCTGCCACAACGTTTTCTGGGAGACCGTTCCACAGTTCCACGACTCTATTGCTAAAAAAGTATTTTCTTATATCTAGCCTTGAATATTTCTTTTCAAGTTTTCTAGAGTTAACTCATATGCATGCACATGTATACGGTACTTTAACACATGTACAGATAGGTACCGGTAGTTACATGTAATTCCCTTCTGGCACTGAAAAAATGATTTTCTCTCTCCCTTGATCTTGCTTTCCCAATCTCCCTGTCTCTGTCTCTCTGCCTTTGTATGTACAGTATTCTTTCCTCTCACCATTTTGTTTTGCTCTCTCTCTCTCTCTCTCTCTTTGTCTCTCTCATCCGATTGCTCCTTCCTCTTCTCTCTCTCTCTTTCTCTTTCTCTCTCTCTTTCTCTTTCTCTCTCTCTTCCTCTTTCTCTCCTTCTCTCTCCCTCTTTCTCTCCTTCTCTCTCCTTCATCCAATTCCTCCTTCCTCTTCTCTCCCTCTCTCTCTCTTTCTCTTTCTCTTTATTTCTCTCTCTTTCTCTCTCTTTCTCTTTCTGTGTCTTTGCATCTTTCTTTGCTATCTCTCCATATTGCGCTCTCTCTCTTGCTGTCTATCTTGATTTGCTTTATACATCACTTCAATTTTTTTCCCTTATTATATTTTATTGTATGCATAGCAGAAGTGATACCAACTGTAAATGTTTTTAATGGGAGATACAGTTAACAACTTAATTGTTCATACCCCTGGTAAATTTGATGTAGTTTTAGTATTTTGTAACTCAATAATAAAAGATGGACTGATTGAATTAAGGCCTTTAGTGAATACTTTTAGATGTAAGATTTGATATGTAACATTCTCAAGAAACATAAATCAAGACATATCAATTTTTCACATACATGTACACCTGTTAAAAAACAGTTTAGTAAAAAATTACTAAACTTGGTAAGGATATGAATAATTTAGTTGCTAACTGCAGATGTAACAAGCATGTACAGTGTATTAGCACAACAAAAATGAAATTGTTGATCGTATCCTACATGTTTATATAAATCAAATTTGCATTTGACATTTCAAAGAGTTATCCAATTGTATTTTTATCTCAATTTATATCCTTTGAATAATTGCCTCATAAGCTCTAATTGAGTCTAATGTGAGACCGACCCGAATCCTGTAATCTTTCTGTTTCTAATTTTAGCTCCAACCTTCAAAGGGCATTTGTCACGTGTCGTGAATAGCTCTTAAAAGACTGAGTTTGTGCAAGCGATCATTTTCGGTTTCGATATTCAACTGCAGGTTTCCATCATATACAAAATATTCCCACCACCCAGCCTCTCATGTATAAACGTAAACAATGACATGTACATGTACCTGATGCAAAGGGGAAAGCCCCCTAGTCAATGTTTATGAGTC
Organism: Strongylocentrotus droebachiensis; assembly: GCA_035222895.1. Lineage (NCBI taxonomy): Eukaryota > Metazoa > Echinodermata > Echinoidea > Camarodonta > Strongylocentrotidae > Strongylocentrotus > Strongylocentrotus droebachiensis. The sequence goes on from JAVYIG010001769.1 coordinate 82,536, forward strand.
ATTCGCTTCATGCAGACTCTCTGTGGACATTGACTGTATGTTTTTCACGCTATGCACAAGTTAGGGGATAAGGAAATGTTATCTTGCGCCAGTTCAAAACAGGATTGTGCAATACTTCGGGTAGGTGGTTAGATCCAATTTTTTTTTTTCTCAAGAGGGCTAAAGAGTCCTGATTGAAATTGTCAGGTAAGTGGTAATTGATACAATCGTTTAATTTCAGGAATGGTATACATGTACATTATACAACATCTCAGATCGTATCCTTATCCATTCTATTTTCTGCTAATTAAGATCCTTGATCATTCAAGCTTTTATTTCCTTCTCTGTGCTCGTCATATATTTTACAAGTTGCAATCTCAAGTTCATTTCTTGTTCGCTAGAAGCACCTCCAAGTCACTTGTCTTTTTTAGGATTGGTATCCAAATATCTCAGATCGTAACCTTATCCCTTCAATTTTCTGCTAAAGATCCTTGATCATTTAAGCTTTAGTTCCTTCTCAATGCTCGTCATATTCTACAAGTTGCAATCTCAAGATCAACTTCTTGTTCGCTATCTAGAGGCACCTCAAAGTCACTTTTCTGTTTCATCAACACTGTATTGTAGTTCAGCTTACTAAACATATTACGACCAAGATAACTGTCAAGATGGACGATGTTGATTCTTTGTGCACAAAAGGTCATCTTGAAAAGGTAGGGTATTTCGCAATTGCATTATATATTTTTTCCAATTCACTTATGAATATTTGGACACATTCCTACTTTTCGCTTCAGGTCACGTGTCATGATCATTTGAAGTACTTTTTCCATCTTAAAAACTATATTTCTTTGTTTTGCTGTTGTTGATGTCTGTTGGCTTGTGTATGATATTTAAAGTTTTTAGTCAAACAACCTTTCCCTGTTTTCTTTATGTCATACCGGTAACTGAATGAAGACTGACTTGTACATGTACATGTACATGTATATTGATTCAATATCTACTACATTGTACATGTTCTTGGCCAACAATGAAGAAAAATAAATAAAAGAGAAAATACATGTATATCAAAACTGACAAATTTGTGTCGATGTGCAAGTTTACATCTACATGTACATGTACTCCAGTAGGTAAAATTCTGTAGAACACAATAGAGAACAAGTTATACATGCATGATGTAGGCCTACCGGTACTTGTTTTACACGCAAGGATAATGTGATTCTTTTGTTTTTGTTCTTGTTTTCTTTCATCTGTTTTTGTCTTGAAGTGCAGTGACCTTTTGACTCTAAACATAGATCTGTAGAATGGACATTATTTGGGAATATAGTACAAGTGACCTTTTATCGCTGAATTTCTGCAGGGTGGAAATATTAGCTTTTCCAAAATTTATTCTTGTCAATGATGTCAATTTGAGTTGAATAGTTGTGAAAGCATAAGGCACCATCAGATCTTTTGTTGCTACCCGCCACACGCTCAATTACTATCAAAAGCTTGATCACCAATGCATTAATTCTGATCTCATCTTTGTCAAACGTTAAATACCAAGCATTCCACGGGCATGAGGCCAATACAACGTGTACGTTAGCGATTCAAGTTGAATCTTGTACATTTCTAGTAGGCCTATTATTCGGTAGGAGATGAAATGTGTATTGTCGCCCTGTTGGAAGATTTTGGTACAGATTTGAGTCTGATGGTCTAACTGCAGGCTCGGCTTGGAAAATGGAAGGCAAGTGTTATATTTTTATGGTACTTCTGTGGTTGATTCTTAGACATATGTTTTGTTATACAGTAGGCTTGCGGGTGCACCATGTGTGAGAGAGAGAGAGAGAGAGAGGATTGAGGAGTCCTGAAAAGGACTCTCGGTAATCTTTCTTGAGGATGTGTAGTCCTGAAAAAGACTGTACATGTATGTGTGGTCTTGAAAGAGACTGTTGGTTATCTTTCTTAGCTTATAGTTCTAAGGAGAACTATAGCGCTTGGAGAGGATGAGTGGCAGGAGTGGCTTGATGCTTCGAACAGGTTGACTATCCGTTGTTAGTTTTATTATTTCATACATTTTTTTTTACTTCCTTAAATTATATAAGAACAATTGCCAATTTGTAGAGGCAAGGGTGATGCGTTTTGAGACCCATTTAAAGGTGCTATGGGCTAAACTGACAAATGTGTCTCACTTTTCGGACATTGCATTACTTCATTTTAATCTGTCAATACCTCTGCATGGATGTCCAGTCCAATGTGTACAAAATCGTTTCTTCACTTTAAAGGGATCGTTTAACAATGTTAAATCTGAGATACACGGTCCTACATGTTACCAGTGTCTGTGATATGGTGTAATATTGAAGCCCTAAAAAAAATCGCGCTTCAAAAGGATCAAGAAGTGCCTCAAGTAAAAAAGTAAAAATCTTTGAGTGACCGGTTTTACCATACTTGTTTTCCCCAATAGACTATACTGTTTGGCAAACGGTTTTCAAAATTTGTAATTCCAATCATTAATATCTTGATAATCAGACAGGCGATCGGCTTGTAAAAGTGATGGAGTTCCTGAATGATCTAAAGGTTTATAATTATCATAGCAGCATGAGCTAAATCAAGGATTATTTCTAAAGGATCTAAGACAAAGTTATCGGATCCCTTTAAATGCCCTCAAATCTTTTTCTGCTGCGGTTGTTGTGTGTTGCCAATTTGCGGTAATCGCTTGATGCATTCCGTCATACCCCATACCGGTAATCCTGCGGTTCAGTTAGAGATGAAGGCACGTATATCACCGCGCTAACAAGGGCTTGTTTCTAAACCAACCATTTTAATTGGAAATAGCACTCGACCATCTGGTATCCACATTTGTAATAGTTGTATAAAAGGGATTGCTACACTTGTAGGGGTATTGCATGGCATACAGGTTGCGTTGTTTTTGAAAATGTGAATTGTTGACAAACTTACAATGTACTTGTGCATGATGTACTTTATACAACTTACCTGTACAATAACAGTTTGCAGTAAGTACATTGTATAAAAGAAACATTATTGAAACACAAATACGATTAGTTGATGATACTCTGAATATACAATGTATTGCAAAATATACATTGAAAAAAAGAGAAGCTTTCTTGAATTATGAAATTAATGAAGGGATTAATGGATAGATGGATGAATGCATGGAAGAGTTAATGAATGGATAGATGAATGAATCAATAGATGAAGGGATGGATAGATGAATAAATGAATGAATGAAAGAATGAATTGAGAGGATGGATGAATGAATGAATGAATGAATACATGTAAATGAATCAATGAATGAATGAAAGAATTGAGAGAATAAATGAATGAATGAAAGAATTGAGAGAAGGATGAATGGATGAAAAATGAATGGGAAGGGAGGTGAATGAATGGGTTGATGACTATAAATCATGATGGAAGATTGCTTTAATAGAATTTGTATAATTTGTATTTATACTATTGTACATTGTAGTAGACATCATATACAATATATTAATGAGCACATGTCCTGTATGAAATTCCCATCCACTTTATAGCTGAAAGTAATCGAATGTAACATCCATGCAGTACGCATACAGTATATCCTGGACTGACTTTATAACTGGAAGTAGTAGAATCTAAAAACACCCATGCAGTACTCATACAGTATATCCTGGACTGATGTTTGATAATAAAGATGGAAAAGGAAAAAACAAAGACCCACTACCAGGATGTTGATTATACATTGTACTTTCAATCTATTTTAGATTAGATACTGTACTCCATCTCAATTACTTTTACTTGTGTTTTTATTTCAACTCGATGAGCAGCCCCTATTTCCCTGAATCTGCACATATGTACATGTACATCTAAATCAATTTATAATGTTTTATTTTTACAGTACAATATATGAGTTTTAAACACTTGCATTAAGTTATATGAACTGAAGGGTGATTAAGAATAAGTACACCATGCACCAGGAGATTTTGTCCTGTACCATAACCTAACCCCAACAAGTGCCCGCTGCACCTGGGCCCCCAAAATCATATCAGCAACCCTGTAAAAAAAAAAAAAAAAAATGCGGAGGATGAACATGTACATTATTGATACAAAAACTCAACAACTTGAAGTGTCTGTCACTCTGTCATAATTTGAAACTTGATCCTTTTTGCAGAACGTCGTAGCAATGCGACTTTGGAAATGGATCTGTATTAAAATGACTTTTCTACATGTAGATCTGTCAAAGTTACGGGTACTATAATTAACATTGTGTTCCTTGCAGGATATCATGTATTATAAGTCAGTAAACTTAAGTTTATTTTTTATTAACATACCTGTACATATGTACATGTTGTTCATAACATTTCAGATCCTGTTTTAGATATTTATGTGACATGTTTGGAATGGCACGTGCCTTTGGATAAAAAGTGTCAGATCTACTGGTACATTTTGACATCTGTCACTATTAAACGTAAGCCTAGATTGTCTCAATACCTTGCAGAGACTTTATTAAGAGCAGGCCATAAACAAAAAATGTAAATCACACTTGCCCAATTAAACACATGTACAAAATATACTATTAAAGGGATCGTTTAACAATGTTAAATCTGAGATACACGACCCTACGTGTTATCAGTGTCTGTGATATGGTGAAATATTGAAGCCCTAAAAAAATTGCGCTTCAAAATGATCAAGAAGTGCCTCAAAAAAGTAAAAATCTTTGAGTGACCGGTTTTACCATACTCGTTTTCCCCAATAGACTGTAGTGTTATGAAAACCGTCAGGCGAACGGTTTTAAAAATTTGTAATTCCAATCATAAATATCTTGATAGTCAGACAGGCGATCGGCTTGTAAAAGTCATGGGGTGCCTGACTGACCTAAAGGTTTATAATAATCATTGCATCATGAGCTAAATCCAGACTTTTGTTTCAGAATCTGAGACAAAGTTACCGGATCCCTTTAATGTATCAATTTTGTTTAAATGAAAGTTATGTTTTGCACTGTCATAAGGTCTCGTGGAGCTTTATAGAGATAGAAATGCCCCTCTACCTCATATTTTTTCTCCCTCGGGGCCCCATTTCATAACAAGTTTCAACCGCAACTCTTCCAGATCAAACTCAACTTTATGATAGATATCCAATTATCCATGTACATCTACATGTATGACCAAACACAAAGTTGCGTTTGATTTCAATCGTAACTCTCTTCCAGCAATGCGTAGTTGCATTTGATTGCAAATTGCGTATCATAATTGCGTTTGATCTGAGTTGCGATCAATCGCAACTTGTCTTTTATAACTTGCTTCTTCAGACTTGATTAATACCGCCCATCATTTGAACAAAAGCATTATAAGCTTGCAGACATCTTCAAAGGCCATTAATTAATGGTAATTAATGGAAGGGGAGACATGTACCTGTATGCTATGAGTTATTAATCTTTACATACTACATGTGAACATAGTTAACGTTTCTCTCTCTCTCTCTCTTCCTTTTCGCTGCTCCCCAGATGAATGATAGTGAAACCACTAAACTGATTGAGGATTACTGCATACACAGGATACGAAAGGAGAGCATCGAACTTGCGTCTTACCAACATGTGAGCAGAGAGCCCTATGCTCCCGTCGCAGCCAGAATGAGAGAAATAGGTGGGTCTTTATAAACCATAAAGCCTTGTTCAGATGTGACGCTGTAAACCAGTGACAACGTTTTTAAAACGATGTTTATAACAAGAGCTCAGTTAATATGTGTAGAATTTTTGTTGCACGCAATTGCCTTTTATTATAGAAAAACAATGTTTGTTTACAGCGATTTTACCTAATATCTGAACAAGCCTTAGATATCTCCATCCCCCAACTTTCTTTTTACCCCAGGGAGGTGTTTCACAAAGACTAAGATCAAATTTAAGTTGGACTTAACTATGGTAGGCTGTTTATGCCATGGTTTGCTCTCACCATTACTAGCATTGGTCTCTCAAGGGTGGCACAAATCATGGTCAGAAATCTAAAGAAAATTTACATTTTTTGATAATTCATTATTGAAGGAAAACATATTATCCAAAGATTATAATTGAGAGACCAATGGTGAGAGCAACTAGTGGCATGAATGGCCTGCCATAGTTAAGTCAAATTTAAAGTTGATCTTAGTCTTTATGAAACACTCCCCTGACCTTTCCTATTGTTCCCCATGCTTTACCTTTTTCCTACCCCCTCCCCCCCCCAATTCCAGGGCAGAGGACCCTACATTATGTCGCAATAAGAGAGCATAAGAGGGTCTTGGTCCATGAATGTCTTCCTTGCCCCACTCATGCTACCCCCCTCTTCCTACCACCCTACCCCTTCTTGCCTCTTCCCCACCTCCTTCTCGTTCCCTAGCCCTTCCGCTTCCCTGCTCCAAGATAACTTTTGGCTTTCAGTTTTTGGAACCTTTGAATGCCATTTGTTTTAGGAGACAATTTAGTACCGTATTCTGCTTTGAATTTATTTGCAATGAGATACATGTATTAGCAGAACAATCATTATTAATGATTTTGCATGATTTAATATAATTCTTTTAACGTTTTTTATATCCCTTTATAGGTGAAGAAATCGAGAGAACAAACCCAGACTTTTTTTCTGGGTGTTGCGAGGAGCTGAACATCAGCGAAACCACGGCCTACGCCAAATTCAAAGACTTAGCGGACGAGCTTTTCAAGGACCAAGAGAACGGATCGAGAGGTAAAGGTGTGAAAAGTATGTGCATTCTCATTGTTCCCAATACGACACGCCCCCTATAGGTGGTAACGTACAAGCTGAAATCTACACAGCCTCATGGGAAATAGTCGACATCACAAAGTAGGATGTGGAAAATACCAGGGGCTTTGCATGCCTAGCAAATTTATATTTAATCTGAGAAGGAACTAAAGCTTAAATGATCAAGGATCTTAGCAGAGAATAGAAGAGGATAAGGATACGATCTGAGATATTTGTAATTTTGTATACCATTACTGGAAACGATTGTATCGATTACCACTTACAAGTACCAGACCACATATTTTCTTGCGATTTGTGGACAATTGTTGTTAAGTGGTCTCTCTCTCTCTCTACTTTTGTAATTGTTTTTATCTATAAAGAATCAGAATGCTATTACCACACTTGCCATGGTCCACAGCCATTTATTTATTTTTCTTATCGGTTTGTCTTGGATTTGTCTGTATCCAAATTGTTAATATTATCAGAAGGGGTGGAAGGGGTAAATGAGAAGACTTTATCAAAATTAAGTAAAAGTTCCAGCAAATTACCTTTTGTAAGTTTTGCTTTGGCCAAAAATTTGTACACTTATTGATATCAATCAGATAGCAAATTTGAGCCTGTTTTGTTCTCTTCTCCTTGCCCCTCTCTCTGTCTTTCCTGACTTTATCTCTCCTCTCTTTCTCTATACTCCATATTAAACTCATTCTTATTTTCACCTTCTTCTTCTTCTTCAATACAGGTGTAACATGGGGAAGGATAGCAGCTTTAATAGCGTTCAGCGGCCGACTTTCTGTACATTGTGCTAGTAATAACTTAGAAGACTTAGTTCCCAGTATTATAGGCTGGACGTCCAGATATATTGGCAGTAAATTATTACCGTGGATGCAGGACCATCAAAATTGGGTAAGCATGACAAATTAAAATAGTTCAGCAAGGAATATTTTGATTATTTTCTTTTAAAGTCTAGCGCAGAACTGGAGGCTGCAACTCACAAGACCGATGTCCCAAGACCCATCAGTTTTGGACCTTCTTCTTACAGCCCCACTGCACTAGTCACTATGAACATGACGGACAAAGAAAGAGGACAAAATATACAGTTTCTCATCCTACCCTCAACAATTGCTGTGGTAGACAAAGGAACATCCCTTCACTGCTATTATGTAAAAATGTGTAGAACAGGTGAATTTTGTTCTACATTTTTACATAGTAGCAGTGAAGGGATGTTCCCTTCTCTACCTGAGGAACTGTATATTTTGTCCTCTTTCTTTGTCCGTCATGTTCATAGTGAGTTTGGCCAGGAGAGTTTAGACCGTCCCTGCATGGTCATCAAAACAGCTCTCAATTAACATACAAAAAAGAGGATCATTGGGGACCAATGGTCACCGATTAGGCATTGTTTGCTATATAGAGGGCGCAAGTACAGTAGCTGTAAGTAGTGCAGTGGGGCTTTAATTTGTCATAAGTCTACCGGTACTGGAACATTGGCTAAGAGTTGCCAAGCAGTTTTGAAAGATTCATGAAGTTCTTTTGTAACTCTACTGCAAAACTTAGTATGAATAATTGCAGAGTTGTTTCACAGAGGTACAGTGTAGATCTGGGCCCATTTCACAAAACTTGTCATTAGTGACAAATAACAGTTTTTGTTATAAGCTAGTGAAATCCTTGCTTCTGATTGGTTATCAGCAAATTTGTCACTGATTTTGTCATTTGTCATTGAAAAAGGCTTTGTGAAACGGGTCCCACATTGTCAAGAGGGCCTGGGGGGTGTTTCACAAAGATTCTAAGTTGAACTTAACTCTAAATTGGACTTAAATATTATGGGGAGCCATTTGCAGCCTTTTAATGAAATCTATTCATTAGCATAAATTCCACATCAAGAACATGAAATCTCACAAGCTAATAGAAAATATGAATGATTTGAATCAACATTTTATGCATTTTGAAATATTTTCAATAATGCTAACGGCTTTCCATAATTGTTAAGTCCAACTTAGAGATAAGTTCAACTTAGGATCTTTGTGAAACACCCCCCCAGATCTTGCCTTACATTTAAAAACGAAGATCCACAAGACTTCTGTGCGGTTATGGCTCCTTTTTGATTCTGGTAGAGGAAAAGTGTTGATGATAAAGCTTCATTTCACAGAACTTACAAAACAGGATAAAATCATGCTTACACTCAACTCTGGCTTTCACATGCATTTCATTGCAAAGAGATAAACAGTTAATTACTAAATTATTCATACCCTTTGTAAATTTGATGTTTCTCCTGTTTTTTGTAACTCAGGAATAGAAGTTAGACTGGTTGAATTAAGGCCTTTGTTGAATACTTTTAGATGTAAGCTTTGATATACCACATTCTCAAGCAACATAAATCAGGAGAAATCAATGTTTTTACATAATACAAAAATCAAAAACTTGGTTAGGGTATGAGTGATTTAGTTTTTAACTGTATACAGTATGATTGTATTCTTCCCATGTTTAATACGATATTCATTATTTTAGCTATGATTTACCCTTTCTTAGCTTTAGTACATGGTTTGGTGTTGTGAATGATTTTATAACCATGAATATGTATTTAATCAGAAATTAATTAACCCTTTTTTTTTATACCTGATTGTTGGTGTTAGATTTCTATTCCTTAATCTGTACAATTACCTTCTTTTTTTTCTTCACCAAAATGTTGAGAAAACAGAAACTAACCAAATTCACTCAGCTTTTGTATTAAATAATAAATAGAATAATATTACAAGGTTTTACTCCTGTGATATTTTCTAAACAAAACATTAAAAAGACATTGTAAGATTTGACTCTTCATCATGTAAAATTTAGCAACCCAATTATAGAATTGTGTTCATACATGTAATTAAGACATTTTAAAGACTTTTGTATTGTTGATTTTAAGTCTAACACTAATACTAATAATTCTACATTAAATGTAGGTCCATTGAATTATACATAGTACATTCCTCATTGTTAGGTAGCTATTCACAGTTTTTACTATTGGATTGAGCCTTTTGATATCATCTTATATCCAACATCTATTCATTCCATATTCTCATCTTCTCCACTTTCTCCATGCTTTCCAATCGGATGACATTCCTATCATCATCTTAAATCCACCACCAACAACAAAAAACCCTCCAAAAATCTTCCTTATTTTAGGATGGGTTCATGGCATTTTTTGAGGAGAATGGCAAAGTCCGGGCGAGGGAAACCGTCTCGTCAATCATGTCGTCGGCGTGCCGCTTCGCAGTTTTCGGCGCGGGAATCGCAGCCCTGGCATGCCTACTCAGAAGATAGGAAACATTCCTTCGTAGTCTTCTTTGTCCAGTAGTTTTATTGCTTTAGTTATGACAAAAAGTGAGGACAGATTTGTTTTGAAAGTCATATGGAACAAAATTGTTTGCCCATTTTCGTTTCTTGTTTTTGTGTGTTGTTTTGTACGCACTTATCTTCTTTGAAACTTATCTATAACTATTTGAAATATCTGAATTTAATTTTTCTGTTTCTTTGCATATCTGCTAAAATATATAAAGTGTTTATTTCTTATCAACTTGCAAAATGCACTATTAGAAATAGAAAAGCAATTACCGACTTTAACAATGAAAAGCGATATTTCTTTCTTTTAATATATTATTTGAATTTGCTGAGAATTGATCTGGAATATTTGGTGTGGGCTTTTCTCTAGATCTTAAATTACTTTCACTATTACCGGTAGTTATATAAATACATGTAGGAGCCGGTACGAGGTGAAAAGTCTCTCTTTGTAACCATATTTGGGTTAAAAAGCTGTATATATCTGGCTTTCTGTGCTATAGACAAATCCAAACTCTCTCCTTATTTTCTCTAATATATCCTTTAAGTTTGGACTGAGCATTTAAAAATAGAATGCTGTTAATAACTCGTTTAAGTTCTGCTTCGATTCCCTCTTTTGACTTTTTCGATTTGTCCTCTCTGTCTTGCTCAACTAATCTTAGTTTCACTTTTAGTTTCACTTTGTAGAAGCATGATTGCATGATACAATAGCCAGCCAGAATGTATGCAAATAACTATATTTTTATTTCTTAAAGGGATCGTTTAACAATGTTAAATCTGAGATACACGGCCCTGCGTGTTATCAGTGTCTGTGATATGGTGTAATATTGAAGCCCTAAAAAAATTGCGCTTCAAAATGATCAAGAAGTGCCTCAAAAAAGTAAAAATCTTTGAGTGACCGGTTTTACCATACTCGTTTTCCCCAATAGACTGTAGTGTTATGAAAACCGTCAGGCGAACGGTTTTCAAAATTTGTAATTCCAATCATAAATATCTTGATATTCAGACAGGCGATCGGCTTGTAAAAGTCATGGGGTCCCTGACTGACCTAAAGGTTTATAATTATCATTGCATTATGAGCTAAATCCAGAATTTTGTATCAGAATCTGAGACAAAGTTACCCGATCCCTTTAAAGTATTGTCTTGCATGTGTGAAATTTGTGGTTGCTGTGTAATTGGCACTTTACACAAGTCATTGCATGCTGTTAGACCTGATAATTGCCTCATGATCCTTGACAAGTTTTATCAGAATAGGAAAAAGGTGAAAAAATGGGATTAAATACTGAAATATCAGTGCACAACAATTTTGCTACATCTTGCAATGACTGACTCATATTTTAAAAATGTAAATTTTGAATATGGTGGAGTTTCCTCTTGAAAAAATGAATGTTGTACTTTTACAGGCATGATTGCACCATTAATTTGACAAAGGGATGACAGCGACTTGGAATTGATGGGATTGTTTCTTTGTAGGTTTTATGTTTGAAATTCACACAGAAATTGCATGTCAGCCCCCAAAGCTCTGCCGATTTGTACAAGAAAAAAAAAATTGAACTGCCATTAATAGTCCTAGTTGCTTCTCTCGTAAAACTGATTTTCATAGAGCATTTTGTTTCCCTATATACATGTACATTTCCATCATGTAGACCCAAGTTTTCCTGAGTTTGAGCAAATACCATGATACTAGAATAATATTATTCCATATCTATCATTTTTTGTTCTCCTTTTAGAAAATAAATGGCATAATATAAGAGCAAAATACCATGTGGCACGCTTCCATATTTATAACAGAGCATTTGTACACAAATGCATCATACAGTATGTTCGTAGTTTGTATCTCATCTTTTTCCTTCATTTCTTCTTCTTCTTCTTCAAGTATTTGCACTTCTTTCAAATGTGTTGTATCATTAGTACCATACCTGTATATTCTTGCATGATGAAGAAATAGGAAAACAATTGCACTTTATATTGCATGACCAAAACAAATTTGCATGAAATGTCTTGTACATGTCTGTGTTTGCCTTGAATATCTATGAGAAGGTATGAAGATAAAACATTGAAAATGTGTAAGGAAATTACAACTACAGTTGTATAAAAACAATCAACTATAGATTTATTTTATTATACGAAAAATAAGTAGATACGTTTTGGAGAATTGTAAACCTTTAGTGATGAACCAATATTCCATTTATTTATAGCGAATTTGTCCTTTTATTTTTCCAAATTCTCCCTTTAAGCAGGAAATTTAATGATCTTACAATGTCTAATCTCCAAATTAAGGTTGATTATTATCTTTATGTCTGCATTTATTGATATCTAACAGTTGGCTCCATGGTATAATGATTTTTATAGAATACATTGACATGTCTGTGTGTTTCTTTGACCTGCCTTAACATTTTTTGTTGAGTAGTTTCTTCTTTAACTCATCAGTGCATTGATAAAATAAAAATACTTCCTTCATACGTACATCATTTCTAGTGGTACAGTCAAACCTGCTTTAGTCACCACCTGTATAGAAAGACCACCTGTCTACAAAGACCACATTTTTTGTTTCCCTTGAAAATGGTTTCTCATTGAAACATGTACTGAAGGAACCTGCCTATAAAGACCACTTTCCTTGCCTCTTGTGGGTGGTCTTTACAGACAGGTTTCGCTGTATAAAGGTATGGTAATTCAATTTTAATGTTATGTACCGTTTTTTCTTCCTCTCTTTACGATCCAAAAGGATGGCTTCATGGATTTCTTTGATCGCAATCAAGCAGCTGAACGAGCTCAAGAATCTCTCTCAAAATTTGTACGGTCTGCATGCGGCTATGTCGCGGTGGGCGCCGGAATTGCAGCACTGGGCATGTTCCTACGCAGGTGAAAAAGGACACCGAACATTTGATGTTGATGCTTTTGAAGCATGACTAGCGAACGTTCCCGTGCTGTGGAGTGTCGTATGATTTCCAATTCCGGCAAAGTGGTTTGTGTTTGGTCGTCGTTATGTCTGCTGCTGGTGTTCCGCCGTCGAGGTCCGATCCTGAAAGCCGAGCAAAGAAATCCATCGCTATCTCCATTTTCCAAAGACTCCGAAGAAATGATCTGCACACCGCGCTACGCCGCGCTACGCCAAACAACGTGAAAGAAAAACGTGTCTGCGATTCCCGGAAACGTTGTTCAGATGCCACTTCGTCAGCCAGCGCTTCAACGTCCGCTTTATGTTACGCCGAATCTGCAAGCAACGATCCCTCGCTGCATGCGGAGCAACTTTCTAGCGTGTCAACTGCTCGCGAGTGTAAAAACTAATGCACACGCGAAACAGAAATGTGATCGTAACGCTATCATCATTGCCATTCCACCATAGATGTAGTGTGTCCATAGGAGCAGTGTTCAGGCGGCTCGATCCAAGAATATTTGCCTGTTTAATGTGAATGTCATGCCCCCTCTGAAAAGAGTTCAAACTTTAAGAAGTTTCAAGCTATTGACGAGTTGCTTCTGCACCAGAGCCCTGTTTCATAAAACTTGTTATCAATAAACAAGTTCCAATAACTGTAATAAGCTACTGAAATCGTGGCATTTGATTGGCTTAGAGCAAATTTGTCATAGAAATTTAGCATTTTGTTATTGATAGCAAGTGTGATGAAACTTGGCCCAGGTCTCGGCACTAACAGGCACTTGAACACACGAGTGTAACAAATTTACGCCTGGATCCCCAAATTTTGACAAGGGGCTTATGCTCACTTGTAAAGAACTTCAAATATTTCCCATCAGGACTTCATACAAACACAAATAGTGTGGTGCCCTGCACCCCTGTGAGTTCTGAATACAGTCTTTTGAGCAGTCCCTCGTAGTGACAGATTGTGTTTGGTTTTCATCTACATGTTTACAGTAGAGGAATTAGTGTATAGACAGATATGGGCTAGAAAGTAGAGAAAGGTGTTTTTGATATAGTACTAATGGGAGAAAAGATTGAAGATTTAAAAAAGAAAGAAATATTGTCCTTTTCCATTCTCGTTGAGATAAAAGAAAAGAAGATGAAATCGTTTCTGTACACAAAATGTATTTAGGTGTAGGTATGTTGATTCCTGAAGCGGAAAAAAGACAAATACCTCTTTTAAAGTGCAATGTAACGTAGGTTTAACATTAAAGCAACCAAAAAAAAATATTAAAAAATGAGGCAGAAGGAAAAAATGAAATTTTTCATTTATACCCAAGAGGGCATTTGGTAATGTAATCAAATTTAATGCACAAATCTATCGTAAGTGCCTTGTTACAAATTAATTTATTCACCTGTTACAAATAATTGTACTTAAATAGTCAGAATGCGAAAGGCATACATTAAGTGTTGTTAGGTAGGACGAACCATAATTTGTTTCCTACCTAGCAGCAATTTTTGCATGCAATGCTTTTAGACTATTGAAATACAATGATTCATAATGAGTGAATGAAATGATTCGTAATGAGGCATTTAACAAAGATTTTTGTGCATTTAATTGGATTAATTACAAAAATGGTCTACTATAAAAAAAAAAGTTTCTGGCTGGAAACTTGATTCAGTACTTATGTGGTATAGACAACTGGTGAATAAGAATTTTGGTGAGTTGTTGACGGCAAAGAATATTCCTTCTTCTGCTTCTTTTGAAAATCATTCAATTTCATGGAGATAATAAAAACAGACACCAAATAGGATTTGAATTTATTTGTTGATTAACTACAAAAGTAACTTTTAAGTTATGCATTTGATGACAAACTAAAATTTCATTGAACATATTAAGCATTACTACCTTTTCTTGAAAATTTCTGATTTGATGTTCTAAACACGTTATAAAACATAAATATATATGTGCACAATTCAATTACCTTTCCAGGAAGAAAAATTAAATTATATGTATTTTGAAGTGTGCCTTTAAGCTTACCATAAAATGTTCCTAACAATTTCCCATGCCATTCTCATTCTCCTTTTTTTTTTTTTTTCTTTTTCGGGGGGGGGGGGGGGGGGACGAAAATGAAAATTATGCTTATGTAGATATAGTAATCTCTTATTTATTCATACATTAATTTCATGGCTTATCTTTAATGAGAACAACTGCCATTTCTTTCATTTTTCCCCTCACTAAAGCAACAATTAGTATGCTTATGGAATTTGTTATCCTTCAGAAAGTATTACACTGTTTAGTGTTATTTTACCATTGAAATCATTTCATTTATAGAAATCACAATCATACAAGAGATCTAAAAGTTAAATTGTTATTGCGCTTAATACAACATTGTTTTGTATTCATTCAAAAGCTTTACAAGGAGTTCCCCAAAAAGACTTGTTTTAGAATATTTATTGCTAGTATTGCTCTCAAAACAAACAAACAAACAAGCAAAAAAAAATGCTATGCATGTGTTGCCATTTTAGATCTTTTCTGTACCACCTGAAGCTCTGAGAATCTGAGATACTTTAAGTGGTTGATTCCCACAGCTAACATGTGCTGTGGTTAAACTATGGTCATGCCAATTTGCTCAAACTAGATTTTATGAAAAGTTGACAAAGTCCTATATGTGTATATTTTTTGTTTTTTAGATGGTAGTCATTATAAAAGGTTTGTTTTACAATTTGACCATATCACCATACTATACATGTAGAATACAATAATAAGGTACTGTTGCATTTTTGGTACTGTAGCCAGTTCAGATAATATATATAGAGGGCACCATTTAAACACTTTCTCAGTTTCGAAATTAGTATTTAAACTGTTAGGTCAATACCTCAGTCAAAAGCAGTTTTGTGTATGAAGAAGACTTCATAAATAATATCTTCTGAATTTAATAAAACAATTTTGCTGCAAATTTCAGACAACAGTCATAGAATGAAAATTAGGCTATGCTTGTATTATCAGTTTGATTTTAATTCCTTTTTTCTTCAACTCATAAACAGTGCGTTGCTGCAAATTATGCATGTATTCAACTGAATTATATGGGGAGGGGGGGGGGGGGAATAATTTCACAAATAGGACCCATATTGGCAACTGATAACCAAATATATTAAATGGACAGTTTCTTTAATACCAGTTGTGAATGCTATAAGTGTTTCAATGTTCAATGTAAAAATGTGATAATGTTGTGTTATTTTGTGAAAGTCGCTTATGAATCAGATCTGAGAAGTACCTCTCAACTTTAATAGTAATCCAGTATCGTCTAGATTTCCTTACATATCGTCCCTATTTTCACGAAGTGACGGTAGTGAGGACAATCGTCACGCAAATTGTATGCGATTTTCCTCACTACCGTCACTTTGTGAAAATAGGGACGATATGATGAAAGTTTTTTATTTCTTTCAAAATTAGGTCATTTTATTTTATTTTCCCTGTTAAATTGCATTTTGGCCAACTTATCTTCTCATGAAATAAAGTTTATTTAAGCTGATAAACATAAACATTGTCTTGAATGCGGTGTTCTCAAATTCATGACACATCAGGATTTTCATGTAAGATCAGAGAAAAATTAAAGGCTCTTAAAAAATAAAAATGTTTTATGTTTCATAACATTTTCTGCCAAAATAACAAAACAGTAGGGTAAATTCCTAGTTTGAACAAATGAATTGTACGTATTAAAGGTCCATTTCAATCAAGAAGGCAAAACTCTGTAAAATGATAGTTAGACAAGCTTCTTAAAGTGTCTGGATTATCCTCTTGATCCCACCTACGTAATTTCATGTAAGTAAAAAAAGAGACAAAACGCCAACAAAACAGCTGGCTGTTTTTGGTACTGGTGTATTAACCAAGAGAAAGAAGTTTATGCAGATGTTATAACTTTGATGTGGTGTTTGATTGATATGTGTAATGTCGTAATTTTAAGGTTAACCTATTTTTTTATTTAGACAAATTTGTGTTTTCATTTTGAAATAAATAATATACCACTTTCTTATTAGTAACTCTAATCTCTTATGACTGCCAGTTATATTTTTCTTATATATTTTCTTATGCAATCATCATAGATCTCTCTTTATATCTTCCCTTTCTTTACTCTCTCTCTCTTTCTCTCTCTTGTTCTCTCTCTCTCTTTCACTATCTCTCTATCATTCTCCCTCTCTTTTTTTTCTCTCTCTCTTTTTTTCCTCTATCTCTTTCTCTTCTGTTTTCTCTCCCCTTTCTGTATGACTATCCTTAGGTAAGATTCAGTATATATCTCTTTCTTTATTTATAGAATTTAAGTTTTTTGTTGTTGTTGTCCTGAGCAGCCAAATTTGAAACATTTAACACATATACTTGTGTACTCGACATTAATACATTAGTTCATTCATCTAGGAAAAACCTACTGTGTATGTCGTGTTCAATACGTACAATCTACCATTAAAGTAAGAAAGTATATTAAAATGGTATGTTGTGAGGGAAGAGGATAGATTTCAACAAGTTTTTTGATGTTTTTGTGAAATACGTAGTTGCTGTTGAAAGCTTAATTGAAATTTGCTATTTATTTTTATATGATGGAGACTGTGTTTGTGAATTATTCCTTGCTCTGTGTATACATGTATGTACTTTATTTGGAAAGAGAACTATCTGGTTGAGTGTTATTTAATTTGAGTATGATGTATTTTGGTTTGATGATAGGATACAGATAAGTATATACACCTTTGACTGTTTTGTGACATCGCCTCTTATAGTTTAATAGATGTGAAGTATGTTGGTTGTCTGTTGGTCAAATTGGTAATTTTGAGTTCTGATATCAAACTATTATATTGTCTGCCAAGAGGAAAAGGGACGTTCTATTAGAATGCATTCAATTGGAATGGTTCAATTAGAATGTGTTCAATTAGAATGTGTTCAATTGGAATGCATTCAATTGGAATGCGTTCAATTGGAATGCGTTCAATTGGAATGCGCTTAATTGGAATGCGTTCAATTGGAATGCGTTCAATAGGAATGCATTCAAATGAAATGCGTTCAATTGGAATGCATTCAATTTCATGCAGAGTTAACACGCTCCTGGCTCTCAGCAGATAATATCTAGAGTAACTGTTTTTGAAGTCGGTCATAATCGTTTCGAATAGAGTGAATAAGAATATATGTATCGTCTGTTTGGAGCCAGAAGGGTGTTAACTCATAAACTGTAACACAGAGTTAATGCCCTTCTGGCTTTGAACAGACGATATATTGTTGGTTGTTTGGACGAGCTATATATGTAAATATAATGATGAAACCTGCTGAAAACCGCATAACCTGAAAAACACCAAACACAGATTTGCACACCTGGGACTACATATTTTTTATTCGGGCTTGATTAAATTCAGATAGTCTTATCTTATTCATTTTTTTGAAAAGTTATCAGATATTTTATATATTTAAGAAAATTGTCTTGCAGATTCATTCATTGGCACATTCAAACATCCATTAAACATTTTTAATGGATTTTTTGGGGTGGTTTTGTTCCAGTATATGGAAATAGTGAATTTATCTGTAAACAAATTATGTTTACATTGCAACATTGCGTGATATAACATATGGCATCTGTTTGTTTACGGTGCATTTTCCCACTTTGAAGGTGTTCCATCATTTTTAATGGCATCACCGTCATACATACACAATGTGGTTTTATGATTGCTATACTGTGGTACACTGTAAACATGTGGTATGGAAGGGGAAAAATGTGATTAAAAGGATCTTCTTAAGCTATTGAAAATTACGCCCTTGTTATAATGAAAGAGCTGTTCTTAGATGTTATTTTATTTGAATAATAATAAAACAATGCTACCTATTCTTGTACACAAATGACACGGCTACTGCACAGTTCAATTGCAAACATTCTCTTAATTATATATATTTTGCTCAATGCATCTCATGTATTTAATAATGCTAATCATCAATTAATAAATGAATATAAAGTCATTGATATTACTATGTTGTAATTATTGTTCATACTATTTAAGACATGATATTTTGTTATCTTTTCCCTAGAGGCAAACAGGAGAAGCAGATTATTTATTTAAATTCTCTTTTCTGTTATTTGGCAGTTTGGTGCAAAATGATTTAAGATGTTCTCTATAGGTTTCTATGGTGATTGAGTATTCACGATTGGAGGCTTTTGGTAACACCACATCCTTTTATTGAAGTATGTTGACTTCTCATATTTAATATGATTGTTTTTTTTTATTACAATATTATATTCACAAGGGCATTCATCATATTCTTCTTCATCAGGAAAGTTTCATTTGGGATTAACCTTTCTTGAATATAATTCTCCCCCTGTCGATAAACTCTCATTGTCTTTTCATCTTCTGGAAATGAATTGTTAAAAATTCAGCCCCAGCAGTTGTTCAATATGTTCTTGTACGGATGATGGCAATGGTGTAGAAGTTCCTCTGATGATTATTATAACTATGATTTAGAGTTCCTTATACAGACATGGGTGAGTCAGGAATTTTTGTGAGGATGATCAAAGCTGATCTGTCTGTACACCTTGGACAAGTCACAAAGTTCCCTGACTGAGATTTGAACCCCTGACTCTTTTCCAAGAGTCTGACACACAATTCTCTGAGTCTAGACCATGCCACAATTAATTATGTAAAGTTAAATGTTAACAATTTGAAATGAAAGAAAGTATGAGCTAAATACATGTGGTATATATATTTTCTTTTTTACTGTTCCGTAATGTTTTTTTTTTCCGGGGGGGGGGGGGGGGGGGGGGGGGGGGTGCGTGATGGATGCAATGCATTTTTGCAACTAATTATAGATATATATAAATAGATATACATACATTAGTTTGTCTCTCCAGAGTCAAATTCAGAGAGCAATTATTACATTCCCCCCCCCTGAATTCAGGGGTAAGGGATAGTAAAAATAAACACAGATTTTTATCAAAAATGTGATTATTGTTATTCATTATTTGCATTAACTCTAGACCTAGTAGGCAGATCTATTGTATTGAATGAATGTATGAAGCCGTTAACGCCAGCATTCACATGAATATATTGGCTATAAGCTGAAACTAAAAAGCAAGCTAATTCTCAGATGCATACGTAAGTTGTTTCTTTTACAGACAGCATAATCTGTACTATGAGTAAAAGCTATTGATATGTATGCTTTTATATTAGTTTGTCATTGTTCTTGTTTGTTTTTATCGATAATGGTCTTTCCATACCAACTTATACTGCCCTGCTATCTGTGTTTGTACATGTACTATATATATATAAAAAATAATATGACAATGAAATAATATTGCCCGCAGAAAAACAACAACAATGAAATGACTTTTGTGTTTTTATTATTTTCTGAGGCAGTGTGTGTATAAAGAGAGTGGAAAGGGTGAGCAAGAAAAGTGGTGTTCTGTGTGCTGCAATATTGTGGGCGAATCCACCATTTTAGAAAAGGGGGAAATTTGTCTGAAGGGGTAACAAATAACACAATCGCAAGGGGGAGGGGGGCAGCACATTTTTTTCTTTTATGAATTGAGGAATGCAAGTTGGCTTCAGAGAGGAGGGGCATGTGCAGGCTAAGCCCCTCCCCTCATAAAAAGCTATTTTTTTAACGGAAAGGGAGGGGGGGGGGGGGGTAGGGGATGAACCAAATTTGTGGAATGACGGGTGATCTTGAGTAACCCTTGCCCCCCCCCCCACCTTCTAATGATGCCCCTATAACATGGAGATTGTGAAGAGTACTTTCACAAATCAATGCTATTTACTGTAATCATCTCCAGGTTTAGCCTGTTGAGAGGGAAATGGAGAGCAAGAGAGAAAGAGAAAGGGAGGGAGGGAGGGGGGGGGGGGAATGTAGAGAGAATCTGAGAGATGTCTGGAGATTTATTAACCCATACAAGGTGGAAAGTGTTATGAGAGGAAACTGGGATAATATTATAAATATATTTAAAAAACCTGACTTTAAAAATTACTGGCCAGAGTGGTCGTTGAAATACTGCACATAGTCAAAAAGTGAGGGAGAAAGGAGGGGTAAGGGCATTATTTATTTTTATTTTGATATTAAAGGGAACGAATGGGTTAATTGCAGGATTTATGGATACATGAAAGTGAGCAATATTGTCATCGAAGAAAGAAACTACAAGCATGATATTGATGTAGATCAAAACTTGTCAGTTGATATAACAATTCAATCGATTTACATTTTATGATAGAATAAAAGGATATTTATTTCAGAGATGCCACTTACATTCAAGAATGAATAACAGATGGAGGTGCATGCAGGGCAATATACAAAAAGGAGAGAAAGAGATGTGGGGCCTATATGTGGCTGTAACGAAACAAAATAGTCGAGCGCCCTCTTTCGTTTAAAAGTAGACGCCAATTATGCAAAATTGTCAACATATTTCTGTCACTAAAGATGGCGAATCACACGAACTCATCGAGTGTCCCGGAAGGGGACGGTAAAATTGCCGAAAATGGGGTTAAAATTATCTGTTTAGGAGATTCCGCTGTTGGCAAATCAAAGTGAGTATGCTTATTCTATTACTTATTCATCTGCGATTTTCGCTTCTTCCTTTAGGTGTTAGACAGAAGAAAATGCCGGCTGACCCTCTTCTAAGTTCGAGGGATTTTTACGTTGCTAGTCACGCTAGCGCTATGGCATCTGAATGAAGTGAATGAATGGTCAATTCATAATGTGCATTCGGGCTTGCCTGAACGAAATAACGTCATCTGCAATAAAGATAAAAATCTGAAGTTCAAGTTCTGTATTGTGTTCAGAGGTCAGGGTAATATTGACCTACATGCATTGTACATGTGGATTTGATTTGACTTCGTATTATCATAATTTCCAGACGACCAGAGTCTTTTTGTTTGTGCATTCCTCTTTCAAAGTTTCATTGTGAATGTCACTCAAAGTTTCAAACACCAACGAAGTCCAAAGTCAACACTGCACTGCTGACAATAATCAAGAGCTGACAAAGTGTTTCAGGATGATTCAGTTATTTCTTAACTTCTTCATTCTTGTAATTTAAAGTAGGGGGTCTATATTTTGTTAGCAATTCAGGACAGTGAATGAGAAATTGAGAATGAGGATCGTCCGCATAAACGAGGATGAATGCAGAGAAATTGCGTCCTAAAATTAGTAAAAAATAGGGATCGTCCGCATTATCATGGACAGTTTTTTTTATCGGTGCTCTGCAGGTTTCGGGTTCCCAAACCGCGAGCTGGCAATGCGAAAAACAGATTCCGCATAATAAATTCATGACTTGGTTGTCTTCCCGAGGATTTATCACTAATAACATGAAAGTCTCTGTATGAAGTCAATGTCCAGTGGATAATGTCTCTCCTCTCTGATAGACAACAGGCAGTTGTAGTTGATAGATCTAAATCAACATGGCGATAGACTTCAACGTGAAAAAGTGCGCCATCCTCACCATCACACGGAAGCGTACTCCCAGCATCCGAGAATACCACCTGTCAAATGGACTGATCCCGAGAGTCAAAGAGTAGGTACGTTACAATCCCGGCGCTGAGCGGTGATCAAAATCTGACTTCTTGCGTGCGCGCCCAAATGCGAACGGTGTGGGGGACTCCCCTTAAAACACCATTTTCGTAGCTGTTATAGGGGTTTGATATTTCGGATACTAGTTTTATCATATTCGTTAAACTTTCCTCTTTAATTTGGTATCCACTTCATATGGAGATTTTTCATCACAACGATCACCAGAGAGCAAACAAAATGAGAGTTAACTTCCACCGTCTTTTACTTAAGGATCGAGTCGGTAGGACTTCAAAAAAAGTAAGCAGACCGATAGCTTACCTATTTATCTGTGCTCTTGTGAAATTTTATCGAAATCCTACGACTCGAAATGTGTATTTTTAGGCCCGGAATTGATGGATGTCATGTCATGTTTTGCAACTTCGAACGGCAGTCACCGAGTGAGAGTGCACAGCGCTGTGAGGGTGCTACAGCGCATGCGTGTGTACGTGACTTGTTGTGTGTGGTGATCGTGCGATTGATGCAAACGATGCGAAGAAAATACCGTTTTCTACCCCAGTTTTTATATGAAAATACTGATTATGAGTATGAAATCATGTAAAATATCGATAATTTATACATCATTCGTACATAATATGAAAAGAAACCATTCATTTTGGCCAGGATTAAGACAATGAATGTGGATTTTATAAACATAACAGGAATGAAAAGTTGTGAAAATCGAGTGACTTTCTCCAGACAGATCTTTGTTTTATTGTTATGGAACGTATGCTCGGTCAGATTGACCTTGTTTTTATCGTTTTTTGCAAATATTAAAAATTATAAACAAATATAAACATTGAAATACCTGCATGGATCCTAGCAGGGAAAAAATTAATATTTATTTTTCGGGGGCTACTTTTCAAGCTTGCCTGAATGAAAATAACACTCTAAAATTTGTTTTGCATTGAACTCTATGCAAATTTACTGGGGCTCTTTTCTGATTTTTGGGGGCTCTTTTGGGCATTTCGGGGGCAAATTCGCCCTGAGCCCCCGTGTATTTTTTTCACTGGATCCTAGGTGTGGGGGGGGGGGGGGTGTTGTTAAGCCCAGTATTTAATTATTGATTTATTTATTTATTTATTTATTTATTTATTTTATTTTATTTATTTATTTTTTTTTTTTTGGGGGGGAGGGGGGGGGGGGGTCGTTAATGTTAAGCCGAGCATATAATTATTGATTTAAAAAATAATAACAAATCGGGGGGGGGGGAGGGGGAGGAGGTCGTTAATGTTAAGCCCAGCATAATAATTATTGATTTTTTTTTTTTTTTTTTTTTTTTTTTTTTATGGGGGGGGGGGGGGGGGGAGGGGGATGGGGTGTCTTCTGCTGATCTGCTGCACATGGATCTTGTGCTTTGCTAAAGTTCTTACATGTTCTCTCAGTCCTGTTCAATGAAAAAAGAAAATTGAGGTAAGCAATTTTATTAAGTAGATAATCTGTTTCCAATAATAATAATAACAAAGTGTATCATCATCATCTAATGATCAACACAGTTTCATAGTAAGATCAAGATAAACATTGTGTACCAATCAATGACTTTGCTAATTAATTAACCAATTAATTGAGTCAAGTCAAGATGAAAAGTTCTTTTCTTTTTCCAAATGCTTAAATCTATAAGTAGTGAAAATTTCACTGAGTTCTGATGAGGTTCAAGAAAGATACAGAGTTTCACATTGTTGAATGACTTGTATAAATGGTTGTTCCTCGATCACAGCTTTTTTCTTAAGTCAATAGTAAGTGAATGGGGAGCGACAGCTTAATTTTCCATGTAAAAAATGACCGTAACTTCCTTAATACTGAAGGTAAGGAAGTGAATTAGGTATCAAATGAAAGGTCTTCTGATGCTTTATCTGCTAAGGTATATCACAGGTAAAGTATACAAAATCTCAAAATTTTGTAACATCCCTACAAAGAGTACCTTGGAGTAAAGGTTTCTGCTGATCTTCGTTGGAACAAGCACTGCCACACTATCCGGCATAAAGCAAGCCATACTCTAGGTCTTCTTCGCAGGACCCTCTCACCCTGTACCAGGGATGTAAAGTCCAGGGCCTACACAGCCTTAGTGCGCCCCCAATTGGAGTATGCCTCTGAGGCTTGGAACCCACACAGCATCACAGTCACAAAAATGCTAGAGCAAGTACAAAGAACAGTGGCTCACTTTGTGCACCGTGACTACAGATACACCACATCACCATCGGCTCTTGTGGCAGCTCTAGGGTGGGACACGCTTCATACACGGCGAATCCTCGACCAATGCACCCTTCTCTACAAGATCCATCACCGTCTTGTCTCCATACCTGCACCAACTTTTGTCATCCCTCCTACATGTACATACTTCGGAAGACACGACCACAACCTGAAGTATGTAATACCTGTTGCAACTATTGACTCTTTCAAGTTCTCAAACTACCCAAGAGCAATAAGGATCTGGAATCATCTGCCAGGCTCAGCAGTTAATGCAAAAGGAATAACCAACTTCAAGGAGGCTGCTCTACTCTCCATCAGAATGATGCAGCCCCCTGTTGGTTCCCACATCATATAAGCTTTTTAGCTTGGTTTTTACTTGAACTGGACTTAGCATATTTTACTGTAAATCAATGAGTGCTTAGTCCACACACCATGCCTGCAATTCATGACACTCCTTGTAGTTACTCGCCTCACCTACCATCCCAGTATAGCTTCCTGAGTGAGCTGCCAAAGGGATTACCCAACCAAGTACCAAGTATCAAGTAAACAAAAAATCGCGGAATCAGTTTTCGCATCACCAACGCACGGACCGTTAATCAGAATCATCAGCGAAAATGCGGACGATCCTTATTTTTGCGGACGCGTATGTCCACGTTTTCAAAGACGATCCTCGTTTATGAGAATGATCCTTAGGCCTACTCTCAGACCAGCGCCCCTAGTGTATTAAAAGTACTAGATCTAAAAGTATAATTAAAAATTCACCTGTTTTGTGTTCAGTGTTTTTTGTTTGTGTAGTTCAAATCATTTTGCAAACATGATGAACCTGTTCTGATTCATTTTGTACAAGCTGAATGAAAGGAAGCTTTGATGTTTGCTACATGTAAAGAAGGGTTTCATTATAGAAATCGGCTCACCTCTGATTCATTTGCATTTCAAAATTCTTCAAGAACACCCTGAGAAGTTTCAAAGTTTGTTAGATAAGAGGTGGGTTTCAGTTAGATTCATCTAAAAAATTGGATAACCTCTGAATTATTTATCAGTTCACCTCAATTCTTCAAGATGAAGAAAGCTCTGTTGTAACTGGTCAAGACTCATCAGATATTTTCATTTGCAAGGTTTAGGGTAAATAAATGTACATGTACACTTAAAATTATTTTTGCTCTGCCAATGCCCTATATTAAATGAGAGGTACACTGTAGGCCCACACACCCACGACAGCGTAGCCTACACAGAGCACCAGCTGAATTTGTGCGCTACTTTCTCTACCCCCAGAATGCTCTGGCAGCACCTTTTCAACAAAATACGCATGACACAATTTTCTAGAAATCAAGAAGCCGGGCGCTAAATGTTTGTAATGAATTTCCTGTGGCGCTATGTACGTGTACACTGTATGGTGTACATGTATACAGATATGAAAGAATTTTAATTTTAAATGCTAGTATCACATCTCAATCATGTACATGAAGCAGGGAAAGGCAAGGCCTCGTATGTTTTGGAAGCCTGAACAAATGGGCAACCAAATTTAAATCAGCAATACCAGCCTTTTAAGAATAGCAGATAATAGAAATTAGTGCTGTACATACATGTAGTCAAACTATCCGGCACTATCCGTTTTCAATTGGACGGTTTCGCTTTCCCTGTTTTTTAAATATTTTTTTTTATTATTGTTATTATTATTTTTTTTTTTCTTCAAATTTTTCAAATTTTTAAATTTTTGATTTACATGTATGTCCCTCTACCTGGCACTATGCCTGGAAATATCTCCCAGCTCAATAATCGGTGTGTTGACTCACCACTCGGAAACTAGAACAACACTCCAATTTATCTGTCATCTTGGTTTGAAAGTAATCTAGTAGTCCGGTTTTGATTGGCGGTTAAACGGAATTGGAGATATCTGTGATGTTACAGCACTAATAGAAATGGTTGGCCATGTCTGTCGATGTTTACAGGCCTGGCACTGGATGATGATGATTATCGATTTGTCAGATTTATTATATTTTTTCATTATTTGTTTAAACAAATAACTAACAGTAGGCTTGATCATACTACATGTACAGTAGACCTAATTTGTAACCTCGATTTGTTGAGGGAAGCCTTACCGTAAATCTCTGTGTATAAGGCGCACTTTTTTGAAAGTCGGGGTGCGTCTTATACACAGGTACATAATTTTTTTTTTTTTTTTTTAAGCTTCGATTTATGGCGCTATGCCTGGCAATGTCTCCCAGCTCAGTAATCAGTGTGTTGACTCACCACTTGGAAACTACAACAACACTCAAATTTGTCTGTCATCTTGGTTTGAAACTAATCTTTCTAATAGATCTCAATATGTACTGTACATTGTAAATAATAATTCCTCAATTTTTTTTCTATAACAAATGGTGTACCACAAGGTTTTATCCTAGGTACTCTATTTTAATTTACATTAATGATCTTACACATTCTTCTACAAATGACATTGTACTATTATTTGTGACAAGTTCACAAGCACAAATCAGCGCCTTCACTGCACCTCGATGTTAAATGAAGGTCCTTCCCCGTGTGGGTTTTCGGCAACAAAACAACCCCAAAATAGGGGTGCGCCTTATACACAGGTGCGCCTTCGGATATTTACGGTAATTAAAAGGAAACCCTTTGCTAAACTTAAATTGCTTAGTCACCTCAATACATACAATTGACAACTAAACTATTCATATCCTTTGTGAATTTGATGTTTTTTTGTTTTTTGTAACTCATGAATGAAAAAAAGGCTTCCGGGTAGTTGAGTTTAGAGTGTTGGTTGAATACTTTTTAGATGTAAGCTTTGATTTCACATTTTCCTGAAACGTAAATTGGCACAAGTCAATATTTCACATACTGTAGTATACAAAAATTGGTAAGGGTATGAAAAATTTAGTTTGTTTCTTTGATTAGACTGCATGCAAAAGGAATGACGATAGATAATGTAATTTTCCCCTATAAAATGATGAATAGTTTTGCTCTTTTTTTTGGGGGGGGGGGAGGGCCTTTTTACAAAAACATCAATATGAGACTGTTAATTTACAATGTACAGTATGTGCTGTAATGAACCATCAAATGTTGTGGATATTGTAAATTGGCAATAAATGCAATGTACAAAGAAGGGACTGGGAACATTTTTATAAGATTTTCCATTCTGGTATGATAGTTTATTGTGATAAGTTGGTCAAATAGTTTAATAGTTTGTCATATTATGTACAGTACTTAGAAGCTGCTGCAAATTATTGAAAACTTGTTTCTTTATTCAGCAACATTCATATTGACTGAACTTATTGATATACTGTAGTACTGTACATATGGGTATGGTATACATGAACAGTGCATGTGTGCCCTACAGAAAGAAAACTCATGTCCTAAAATAACAGAACCCTCTACACAAATAGGCTAAGATGGACACTGCATGTATTTTCATAGCCTTATCGCGCTCGTAGGCTCATGCCATCTTACATGTAGATGGAATCACCTTGAGCTCCTCCATACATGTATTTTGAGCATGACCTGATTGCAAGAAATGCCATTTAAAATCTAATTATCACCGGAGGCAAAAATGTCACGTGTGTCCTTCTTGGCTGCTTATACATTGTAGAAACATGGGGGGGGGGGGGGGGGGGGGGAAGCATGGGAGAAGGAAAAATAATTAGTGCTGCTTTTGTCAAAGATTCTACTCCATTTTTTTTAATGCCATTTTAAATCTAATATTCACTGTAGGCAAACATGCCAATGTTTCCACACCACAGTGTACATATACATGTAAATGTAATACACACAAACAAAAACTTTCATTACAATAATATACCAATTGCAGAAACAATTTTACCCGCTTTCATCACAGTGGCATAATGTTTGTATCCCTTTAAGAAGTTGTAATGTGAATGTTTTAGGAAGGGAATGGGTTTATACAACATTCGCTTGAAGCCCTATTATTCATTTTACAAAAGAGAAAAGGCATAAATGTATGCATGTATGAGAAGTTCTTTTAATTTGAAATTAATTTTTAAATATACATGTACTGTACATTAGCCTTGATAGAGACATTTTGTATATCACATGAGAAAGAAAAAGAGAGAGAAAATAAAATGATGAAGAAGAAAATCAATTAATTGAATGTCGGATAAAAAAAAAATAAAAAAAAAAAATTATGAAACCCATCATTTTTAAAGATTGCATTGTGTGACTTGCAATTGATTACAGTGCCTTTTCAATTAAAAAAATGATAAGGAAAAATTTGTTTGAATGCTCTTATAATATTCCTGATCCTTTTTTATGAATTTGTAACATTTCCCCCCTTTTTTTTCTTCTTATTTTCTTACAGATTGGTGGAAAGATTTCTCATGGACGGATAGTATCCTTTTTCAGTAAAAAAAACCCCCACTTCTGCATTTAGGGTGCTTATAAATTGAACAAATTGACTGAACACTTGCTCATTCAGGCACTTTGAATTTCATATATTATATAATGGGTTATAAATGTCTTAAAATAAAAGTAGCAAAGGTCTAGCGATTCCTTTTTCTAGTCTCTTGCCCAATACTTTACTAAGCCAAGCATCAACACAATGTAAGGATCACCTATTTGATTTCAGATTTTCCAGATTTTGTATTTGGTATAAAACAGCGCATCTAAAAGATTCACAAAAATTCAAATATTATTCATATATATACGAGCAACAAAACAATATAATAAAGTATACTTACAGAAAATAAATGCCGTGTAAAAACATGTTTAAAAATTATGAAAAGAGCAAAGAAAGTACATGTACATGTAAAACAAAACTCACTGAAGATCTCTGTTCAAGGTGGAAAAAATGGTACTACCATTATAGGAAACTTCTAAAAGATCAAGCAAATGCCTGATGACGAAATGAAATTCTCCTTTTTTTTCATTGTCTCTTTGTAGACATTTTGAATTATGATAATCATCATAATAATAATGATAACGATAATGAAAATGATAATAATGATGATGATGATGATGATGATGATGAAGATGATGATGATGAAGATGATGATGATGATTATTATGATAATGGTAATAGTAATAATGATAATATTAACAAGTTTTATTATTAGTATTATTGGATTTATATACAAACATGTACTTTATTTTGATAATTTGATTCCTTAACCAATGATTTTTCCCCAGCCAACCACAACAATTATCAACATTTGCACTAACTCTATTTAGGTACGAGACAAAAGTAGACGGGAAGGAAATAACTGTAGGTGAGTATATTCGGACTGAGTTAGATATTTACAGGTACTTGTGAGTTCTGACAACAAAAAATGAGCTGTGAAAAGTACGCGTTAAGATGCATTGTTGAAAGGATTTTAAAGCTTATTTTCCTTTTTACAATTCCTGCCATCAAGCGCAATATAGTCAGGAGACAAAAATAGATATGGTGTGTGCACAAATGATTGCCCTTTCTACTCATGCATCAGGGGCATGTTTCACAAAGTTCCTAAGTTGAACTTATCTCTATTAGTTGGACTTAACAATTATGGAAAGCCTTTAGCATCTCTGAAAATATTTTGTAAAAATTATTTTAAAAGGGATAACATTTTGATTCAAATCATTCATATATATTCTATTATCAAGGAGATTTCATGCTCTTGATGTGGAACTTATGAAAAGTCTAAAATACTTGAATTTCTGCTTTTGAATATATTTCATTTCTATGCTTCAAATGGCTCTCCATGATTTTTATGTCCAATTTACATGTAGAGTTAAGTTCTATTTAGGATCTTTATGAAACACCCCCCTGGCATATATTTTAGGGCTCTTAATGAAATTGCATCGAGCCAATCCCACAAACTGTGGAATTATTGTTGCAAAAGTGCAAACAAAATATCAAAGCATTGTTCGCTATGTCATACACATACTGTACATCCATCATAATTCATTTTTGACACCAATACCTATTCCTTTGAATCTGCACTTTAAAAAGCAATTAATTTCCATGGCGATGCATTTATGTATTGAATGCCTGCCTGTCATACTTCACGTGTGAGAGTTTTTGTATCCATGGCTTGCACACGAACCATGCTTCGCTTGGAACCTCATAAATGCTTTTAAGAACTTAAAGGTCAATCCAACCTTGAAAGCAAACTACATGTACCCTAATTGAAAGCAGTTGTTGTTGTTTAAGTTTTATTTGTGTTTATCATTCATTTATGAATATTTACGCCAAATTCAAATCGCATTATAAAAATAAAATAAAAATCCATTAAAAAAAAAACTCACAGAAGTAAACTTGTAAAAGTTTGAATGAAATTGGGACAAAAATATAGAAAGTTATGAATTTCTAAAAGTTAAATTCATTATAGGTATGGGCGCTTCAAATTGGTTGAATCATTATGTCGCTTATAATGAAGTGACGGACAACTGTCCCATTTGTTGCAACCCGCAAAATGACTAAAATTGCAATTCTTCAAAAATTTGTCACTCAGGATGGTCTTTTCTTTTTAGAGTCCCTGTATTGTTTTGAGTGAAGGCACTTCACAAAAAAACAGAAATTTTTGTACATGACAAATAGAAGAATTATCCGTCTCTACGTCACAATCCACTGACAAAATTGCCAATTTGATATTAGCATACCTTTTATAGTGATCTCATATGTATTTCAAACATTCATTTAACTTTCTTATGATTGGTCCGATTTATTTCAAACTTTTGCCAATATGTTTCTCTGATTTTTCTGCTTTCAATTCAAATGAAATTATAACAAGGCTTAGATTGCCCTTTAATGGAATTTTGTGTGGCTTCCGAGAGCTTTTTGCACCATTGGAGTTCTGATGATGATGATGTTCATGTAGCAAGAGAGCGAGTAATATCCCAAGGGTAGTTATAAAGCCATTGTACAAATTTTGAAATGTTATGGGAATACATGTATTTAAGTTGTGGTTAAGATTATTTGTGTTTATTAATTCATGATCTGTTTGGAAGCAGAAGGGTGTTAACTGCTTTAAATGTACTTTATCAGTTATCACAGAAGGCGTGTCTGCACTATCTCGAGATTGCCAAATATCCAGCTATTTGAATTATCCCGATCGCAAACTATCCAGCTTATTTGCGTCTTCATTAGACCGAAGTAGCAAATTAGCTGGATAGTTGGTCGGGATAATATCCCAAGATATCTCGGTCTAGTTTGCGGTTTTCCGTGTTTACTAGTTGTACTAGCGCGGCGCTGAGCCTCAAGGTCAGTGCGGTGAGCGGTATAGATCGCATACTGTGCGAGGAAAACCGGAAATCGTTGTGCATGATGGGATCGGGATATTTGACTCCGTACTTAGGTCTAATGAAGACGGTCGCAAACTATCCCGCTAGTTCGGAAATAGAAGGATATTTTGCAAACTAGACCGAGATATCTTGGGATATTATCCCGACCAACTATCCAGCTAATTTGCCACTTCGGTCTAATGAAGACGCAAATAGCTGGATAGTTTCGATCGGGATAGTTCAAAATAGCTGGATATTTGGCAATCTCGAGATAGTGCAGACACGCCTAATGGTAATATCTTTCTGGCTCTTCTGTTTTTTCTAACTAAAAAATGCACCATTACTTTTTTATGAATTATCCATAGAGAATACATACAAGCCTTTTATTAAGTCAAAGCAGACCGGGAGCCAAATATCTGAAAAAGCGGCTCCCGGTCCTTAATTTTTTTAGAGAACCGGGAGCCGTTTTCCAGGACCAGGAGCCGTTTTCAAAATTGATGAAAATATGTACCGTATTCTTTTTAATTATTTGTTAATCGTTACCTTTTATTTATACATACGGTAGTTTAATTTCAAGTTTAAATTTTGAGCACTCTAATATTAAATCACTCATACCTTGGATAAATCTGTCATTTGTAGTTGTTGTAGTTCATGTTTAATACTATTTTTATGCCGTTAATGTCAAAAAATTGAAAAATGTTAGGAAGGGGGGAATTAAATTATTTCTATAAAAAAAATATTTAAGAAAAACAATCTATAATGACAATGCAGAGCTGCCAACCTGTCACTTTCAAAAAACTTATTATTCAGCTTGAAAGAGCATATTTTAGGTGAAAAAAAAGATTTTGCCTGTTTTACGTTTTCGTTATTTTCCCTATAAAATGCTATTGCATGCATGTTTCGTTGAATAAAAACACATTCAATCATTGAGAACGGCCGACCTGTCACTTAAAAAAAACTTTTAAATAAAAATAAAAAATTAAAAAAATAATAATAATAATTAGAAAATTAAAAAAAAAAGATTTGTAAATATATTTACCTATTTTATCAGAAAAGTCCATTATTTAAAACATCACCGAATTTTAGTCAATGAGTACGAGGGCCACTGAATCTAGGCAAGTCTGGAGTTGCAATCAACTTTGTACATTAAGTCAATGCATCTGCAGATCCGGTGTTTTGTTTTTCATTTGCCTTTTTGAAGATACCATTACATTCGAACGGCATGCGATAGGCAAAAAAACTGGTAACAAAATCGCTGATTTCTTGATTTTTAGCGCTATTTTGATGAAACTGTTTCTTAAAACTGGGCTAAACCCCCGTAAGCTTTGGCAATATGGCTCCGATTCCGCATTTTTGACAGCAAAATTTGGCTTTTGGGATGGATTTTTGGAAGTTACATCGAGACTTTCTTGTACTGACACTGTGTGTGTACTGCAGTACAGCACTGATATCATTTGTGTGTGTATGCATGGCCTGGGTTGGGGAAATGCGCTCGTCTTTGAGTGGTGTACATTCCCTGTATTGTGTGCTCCGTTCTCCGCTAGGAGTAGGAGATAGCGGCCGCTCGTATTCGTGCTGCAATTGTTTCTGGTCGATTTTAATTAGGATTCTCATTATATAATGATTTGTTAGGGTTCATTCAGTCCAAGTTTAACTTGTATCAAGTAAGTTTTTGTCACATTTGTGAACATTTAGTGCTAGACATGTGGAAGTTTATGAAACAAAAAATGTTAATTCTCCCAGACCCGGCGCCAGAAATAAAAAATGACCGGCGCCCGGTACTCATTTTCCCCGTCTTACCGGGCGCCAAAAGTCAGGGACCGTTGGGTAAAAATCGCCCGGCGCCCGGTTAATAAAAGGCTTGAATACATAGCATAGTTTTGGGCAAATAATGATTCATTATATTTTGCAAGCAGAAAGTATGGACAAAACTATGAGCGACATCTACATGTACAGTGTATACTGTATCATGAACAGTTTGTACATTGGTTTCATGTTTATGCTTGTAATTTGTATACCGGTAGTCCTATTAAACATCTGTTGTAATATAAAGAAAGCTTTCATCAATCATACAATCTTTTGGATTTTGTCTACATCTCCTTTAGAAATAAAGAAACTTATCCCCCTACAGTGTATAAATGAAAAACGATATTCCACCCCCTACTTTGGGGGGATTTTTTCTCCTTTAGAAATGAAAAAAAAAAATCCCCCTACAGCGTATGAATAATGATATTCCACCCCCTACTGGGCAACTTTGGGGGGATTTTTTTCTCCTTTAGAAATGGAGAAACAAATCCCTCTACAGTGTATAAATGAAAAATGATATTCCACCCCCTTGTCTCGCCTCCTTCCTTGCATTTCACTGCCTTGATAAATTTGACAATGTATACAAAAATGAACAGTTCGGAGAGATCCTTCAATATATATAAATATTTAAAATTCCACATTTCATTTAGTGTGTGCAGCTACATACA
Source organism: Strongylocentrotus droebachiensis (assembly GCA_035222895.1). Taxonomy (NCBI): domain Eukaryota; kingdom Metazoa; phylum Echinodermata; class Echinoidea; order Camarodonta; family Strongylocentrotidae; genus Strongylocentrotus; species Strongylocentrotus droebachiensis. The sequence continues at coordinate 116,835 of JAVYIG010001769.1, forward strand.
TGTATGTAGGTGACAGGAACAGATGATTGTTAAAATCAATCATTGATTTAGCTAAACAATGCTCAAGTTCTGTATGACATCTAGTTAAAAATACCAAGTTCAAGTTCAATATCCAGTTCAAGCCTATACCATTTTGTATAAATTGATGTGTGCAGAAACAGCCGGAAAATCTTTTTTTTTGCCATGTTATTTTGTGCATGAATAATAAATTTGAATTGAATTGAATTGAATTGAAAATCTAGCATTTTCTGGTGGAATTAATTTGTACAAATTCTGCAAAGTCCAAAAGACTAAGAAATTCAAGGGCCAGTATTCTAATAAAATTTGAAGCGAAACAGTGGGCTTAGGCTACCGGTTCAAATTCAGGTCTAATAAAGGAAGTTAGTTTGAGGTCTAAGTTTTCCATTTTATTAAACATGATCCTAGATCCAGTTTTGAGTTCATCAGAATAGAATACAAACCATAGTGTCATCTCACTCATCTAATTAAAAAGGCCCTCGTACTCATCCATCAATATACATAAATATACATTTACAGAATTTTCCCGTATTACACCTTTCATCCTAATATTACTAATGGAAGGTTTTAAACAGACCTGCCTCACTTTTCCTTGTAATTTAAGCCAGCCCTCTTTTGTGTGAATAATACATACCGGGTTCGATGCAACCTTTTCAATGAGCATGCATTATTCTGCCACGGAAGGGGCACTCAAAACCCCATTGATCAGAGATGACAATGTTGACATGCAGTGTGCATAACCATGTATGTAATTGTACATTAATAATAAAAGCAATTGTTCTGGTTTCTATCATTTTACCAAATGTTAAAGACACATGTATGCACTTAGTAGCAGGCTCGCATGGGGAATTTGACACCACTGGGGTGTTTACCCAGCATTAAACAGGTTTTGTAAATTACCAGGAATAGCCTTCAGTTTTGTAATCAACAGGCCTTTATGTTATGCTCTGAATTTTCCCCATATCTCCCCACCCCCCTCCCCTCCCCCATATGGACAAGGTACTGTCTTACATTTCCCTCATCCGATGATTCTTCAAGAGACTAGGGCTTATTTCTTGATAAGACTTTTACACCCATTAAGGGTATTTCCCTATTACGTCTGGTGTCAGCAAACTTTGACCTACTGCGCATGGAAACTGACTATTATTTCCCATTAACTGACTAAAGTGCTAACAGTACTGTTATTACTGTACATGTACATGTTCATGTAGAAGTCTCACTATAATATATCCAAAAGGAGCTCCTGATAACAAAAATTGTTAATACTGCTGTGAAGAACACCGAGTGTGAGTGTGATTGTGTGTGCCTCAGGGCTGTGTTTTATGACCAGTTTTCTTTTTCTATTCTTTCCTTGACAGATTTCTGGGACACAGCTGGTCAGGAGAGGTTTAGTAGTATGCATCCGTCCTATTATCATCAAGCACATGCATGTATTTTAGTGAGTATATTGGTCTCTTTCAATTTTTAATTTTGTTTCTTTCTCTTTCCTTCGTCCCCCCCTCTTTAACATCTTTATTTTTGAAATCTATATTCACTTTTTCTCCTTCCTCTCTTCTCCTCCTTCCTCTCTTCTCCTCCTTCCTCTCTTCTCCTTCTTCCTCTCTTCTCCTTTAGTTCTCTCCCCCTTTTTACACTTCCTCTTCTCACTTTCACGGTAAATATGCAATGTGATTGTATTTAATGTCATCATGATGGTGTTGATAATGAGGACTGTAGTTTATCAGTCAGAAACTCTTGTTTGATATGTATCACAATTCACTCTACATGTATATGTTTGACTATTTCTTTTCACTTTCTCTTTTTTCCCTTCCATTCTCTCTCTCTAAGTATTTTATCTCTCCTCCCTTTTCATTTTTCTTTCTAAATCTTCCCTTCCCACTAAATGTCAAATATCTCTTTCTCTCTCTCTCACCTCTCTAAATGACAATCATTGCTTTATGTCTATTCATATGTTCGAACCTACATGTATGCTCCTGTAATGAAACATTTGAAATTGAAATGAGATGTTGTATGGTATTTTCTTTTGTTAAATACATGTACATCTGTCTATAAACCTCTCTCTTAATCGCAATCACTGTCTTTTCAAAAGAACCTACATGTACATGTACATGAGTATGCCAAGTTTAATTGAAATTACAATGGACTTTTGTATGATTTGTTTGCAGGTATTTGACGTAACAAGAAAAGTGACCTACAAGAATCTCAGTCAGTGGTACAAGGAGCTACGAGAATACAGACCAGAAATACCCTGCGTAGTAGCAGCCAACAAGATCGATGGTGAGAAAAATACAGTGGACACTCATTAACAGAGAATACTGTTATAACAGACTCTTTTGAGGTGTACTGGTTTAAAGACCCTATCCAATGAAAATAAAACTTTATATCAATGGAGATCTGAATGAATGTAGAATACATATATAGAGGAATACCAACTGTTTTCCCTTTCAGTATTGTACAAAAGCAAATTAAAACCTCATTTTCTGCACCCCTACAAATAATAGGTCAGCAGTTGTCAAACTTTCTATCAGATTGGTTTGCCTATATACATGTAGCTGAGGAAATGAGCCGTCCTTAAATTTATGCAAAGTCATTGTGAATATGCGTACTCCTCATGAGATGATGTCATCAAGTCTTTGGACAAAAGAAGTTTGTAGTAACATGATTACCAGAGTAGGGGAAAGTCCCTCTTAAAGCATTGATTGTTCCAAAGTCTGAAGTGTATTCCATAAAACTAATGTTAAGTCATTGTGAATATGCGTACTCCACATACGATGATGTCATCAAGTCGTTGGTCTCAAGAAGTTTGTAATAACATGGTTACCAGAGCAGGGGAAAGTCCCTCTTAAAGCATTGATTGTTCCAAAGTCTAAAGTGTTTTCCATAAAAGTATAAAACACACAACATAGCTATTGGCAAACCCATTGTAATCCGTGCTGTTGCCAGTTAACACAATAATCAAACAAAATAATTATGAGCACTTTGATGTAAATAAGAATTTGGCCCGTTGTGTTGCTAAGAGACATTTGTTAATATTCCCTTTTTTTTTACTTTTTAGTGGTTCGGTGGATTACAAGATCACGCAAAATAAGTTCAACTTGTCCAAACCAGAGAATTAATGTAGTGTTTTAAAGGCCCACTGCACAACTTATAGCTACTTGCGCCCTCTAAATAGCAAACAATACCTAATCAGTGCCTGTTGGTCCCTCAGGATCCCCTTTTTCTTATGTTAATTGAGAGCTGATTTGATGAGATAACCACCTGTCAGTGACCTTGCAGGGAGGTCTAATCCCCCTTGCCAAACTAGTGCAGGCAGGCTGTAAGTTATTTATTAACACTCTTTTTCAATGTCTGTTCCTCCCAAATGGTGCAGTCGATTACAAGATCACGCAAAAGAATTTCAATTTCTCCAAGAAGCACGATCTACCATTCTTCTTTGTATCTGCCGCAGACGGAGCAAATGTAGTCAAGGTAAGCCAGATCGGCCTCGGCCGCAAAGTGTGTGCGAGTTGCCAATTTGCAAATGAAAATGGTGACTTGCGTTATTAATGATTTCTGTGACACTTTTCAAAAATTATTTACCTGTGTGATGTTTGCGAAGTCTAGACAACTCCCTCAGATTTATAGCAGCTATCTGCTAGTTTCAGTCTGCAAGTAAATGCCTGAAGAAGGTGTTTCGGACTGAAACTGTCACACAGGTACACACAGGTACATGTATGATTTTTAGGATGTGTCGCAGAACTTATTTCTAATGATCTAAACAATTGTGTTATCATGGTGTTGTTGTTTTTTTTTTGGGGGGGGGGGGGGGCAATGATTTTTTTGTCAATATTTTAAAAATTTCTAGCATCAAATACTTGGTAATGTCTCTAAAAGAAACAAAATTTGTGCAGAATTATGTGGTATTGCCCAATAACAATCATATTGCCCTCATCTTCGACGCGGGCAATATAGTAAGATCGAGAGCAATATCGTCCTCTAATTTTTAAAACCTGAAGAATGAGCCAGTCGATATTTTTATTATTTATAAATTGTTACGATTTTGAGGATCTCTTTTAACATGCACTAGTTTCTTGATACAAGATGAAGGGCCTTGTGCTTTAATATTGCCCGCTGTGACAGAATGTGTGTCTGTTACTCTATAGAGGTGCGATGATTATAATGTGAGACATTTCTGCTTAATAATGAATGTGGTATATTTTGAAAACTATGAATTAGGAATCCAGAGCTGCCAACCAGCTTCTGTTTTTTCCTCAAAATTATGGAATTACGTTTTTTCTTCATAAAATATGTTTTTTATAAATTATTATAATTATAATTCCCCCCCCCCCCCCTAAAATGTTGATCATTACTTTAATAAAAAACTCAAATAGTGGAAAAAGAAGAAGAAAAAATACCTACTTGTAAATAAACTATACATGTAGGTCCTAATATGGAAATATCAGCATGAGGAATGGACATTTCTGCAGTCGCGCATGGTTGTAAGTTCATTTTTCAATGGATTCTTTTGTTATGCTTGAAATTTCCTTTTTTGCCATCATGGTTCCTGTTTTTGGTTGCACAAGGTTGGCAGCTCTGCAAAACAAGCTGTGCCCCCCTCCCACCACCTCTGGACAAAAATGTATAATTTTGATGTGGATGCATCATTTCTTGATCTTTCTTTGTTTCCTGCAGATGTTCCGGGAAGCAATCAAACAAGCCGTCTCATACAAAGAGAACCCAACAGATTTCACAGATGAGATCATGAAGGAGTTAGAGGTGAATTATTATCACAACGAATATAAATGTATTGATATATACTTTTGACCAAGTCATAGATGAACAAATTTTATTAACCATACTCATATTTTCCTGAATTGTGGTGTTTTCAAAACTGCACAAATATTTAGTTTTACAATGCTTTTCCATTTTCTATGCATTTACAAGTCAATCTTGTATACAAACTTGATATAGAGGATTAGAGTTACATGTTTATCAACACAGGATGTTCAAACAAAACTTAAAATATGAGCAAATTGCCCTGTTGCTTTGGTCATGAGTAACCACCCTAGCTCCAATTTGTGCACAATTTGAAGGAATTGTTCACAGGTTGAAATTGAGATGTTCTTTGTAGGGTCCTACCCTACAGTGAGTGTGTACTCATGATAAAAAAAACTTGAGTAACACAACTCAAAATTTGTCGTCTTGTTTGTGTGCCATCCACATCATATAATACTTTAACTGACTTCTGAATTATCCCGTTCCTGTATGGTTTTTATTAAACATCTGGTTTCGTAGGTAATGGGTTATATAATCATTTAAAAAATGTCTCTTTCTTTAAACCCTAGGAAATGGACCTAAAACTCTCCCCCGACAGTGGCCTTGAGTCTGCAACAAACTCTGAAGGGAAAGAAAACGGCAACGTGAACGACGGAGCTACGACGTCGTCATGACAACCGCATCAACTGGAGCGAATGAGACCAAATCGAGGTCTGAACTCTTAAAGGTGCAAACTTGCTTCTCACCAAGAGCAAAAACTTTTTAATTCTTGTTTAATACAAGCTAATACCAGCTCTTGAATATCTTATGTGGTGGGTATGTTTATGCCAGGGTGGAACCGGGCGTTAATTGGGATGCCATCCCATCGTCATGGTAACATGATCCTGACCCCTAAGAAGAGATGAGAGAAAGGGATGATGACAGTGGATGTTTCCATCGGGCTTGATAAAATCCTGTTGATGCCATTTGCTGTTTCAGAAGCATCTTCATCATCGCCATCGTCATACTGTTGTTGTTGCTAAAGTCATCTGTAGCCGTCATTACCATGGTAACAAGATCATCATCCAATTATTCACGTGCATCCCAAGATGACTTCACTTAGCATCTAGTCGATACATAGAATTATATTTCAGAGAGCTTGATCAGACATGGCACGATGCCAATTTTCACATGCGTCACATCATCATCACGGTCATGTTTCTGAAATCATTAGTCCTTGTCGCCATGGCAACTAGACTATCATTAAAATGAGAAAGTGTTGTTTTGATCCATGAATGACTTCATACAGCAACCAGTGACCAGGATGATGGATGTAGCCAGCTTTGTTTTTAATAGCAATGGCATCTTTTTTGTTTTTCTCTCTCTAAATGAATAATATTTTTTGTTGGTCTGTGATTGATCAACAAATGTGCTACGAGCTGTCTGGATGTGCCAGCAATATATACTTAAGATGCAGTACTGAGTTTCAAATGGTTGTCATGGTAACTGCATCATTTTAAGGGAGTGAAGACCTACACATGTACATACATGTACATGTAGTATGTCTTGTGGAATGAGATGTTGTTTAGCAAACGTCATCTTGGCTTGCGTTAATCAAGCCATTCAGATGTTTAGCAAATTTAGCATAATGAGCAACAAATATGCTAAAAACTGTTAGGACGTGACAGAAATATTTCCTTGAGATGCAGTTCCAAGGTTGAAATGGTTGAAATGGTTGCCATGGCAACTGCCTCATGTCAGGGGAGCGAAGACCTACATGTATCTTGTGGAACAAGGTCTTTATTAGCTCTGGTAATCATCTCGGCTTGCGTTAATGAAGCCATTCACATGCTTAATAGCATATTTTGCCTTGTACAAGGTTTCATTCAACTAAAAAATGAACATATTCAAAGTTCCCTTTCTCACATTTGCACTCAAGGGGGTGTTTCACAAAGATCCTATGTTGAACTTATCTCTAAGTAGGACTTAACAATTATGGAAAGCTGTTAGCATTTTTGAAAATATTTTGTAAAAGTTATTTAAAAGGCATACAAATGTTGATTCAAATCATTCATATTTTCTATTATCATGGGAGATTTCATGTTCTTGATGTGGAATTTATGAAAGCCCTAAAATACTTGAATTCTTTCTTTTGAATTTTTTCATTTAAAGGCTACAAATGGCTCTCCCTAATTTTAAGTCCAACTTAGAGTTAAGTTTGACTTAGAATCTTTGTGAAACACCCCCCAGTAAAGATGACTTGCTGTATTGAAGTAGCTTGCCCTCACAAAATTAATTAATTGAAGTGATTTGCTTGACAATTTTTTTCCAAAATAGCTTGATTATAGATTGTTTATGTCCATTGTAATTGATTGAAACATTGCTTTTTGTCTCACCTTTTGTAAGATTATTTATAGATTTTGAAAACAAAAATCAAATATTCATGCATATGAAGCCATGAATCATATTACTTTTGTAATAAAAAAAAAATCAAGCATTCTCTCCTTGTCCGTTTGATAGAAACTGATTAGAGAGACTTTTTCAAAGATGTTTGTATATATTTCTAGTACTTGGAGTACTTTTGCAATTTTGCATACATAAAAAAGACCTACGGTTCACTTTAAAAACAGAACAAAATCACCCTTTTCAGGCAATTTTTATGGCTATGAAACTGTATTTGTATTACGTGTAGGCCTTGACTGCTTTTTTCCAAACTGACCCCCTCTCTGTTTTTTAATAGGAACAAATATATAGTCTCACAAAGCCGTCAAAAGTGTGATAAGAGTTAAACTTAGATTTCTCTGTGACAATATTTCTGGTCTTTCCTGGTGGTCAGACTGCCAGAGAAACTGGTGAACCATTGCAGAGAATATGTTAGTTTAAAATCTTACCACACTTTGCTGTAATTGATTAATAAATTGGTTGGTATTTAAGATTTACTGGATTAATCATAATCTTCATGTCCAATGGCATTAAAATTGAAAGTTGTTTAACACTAATGTTCCAATGATAGCACTAGTACACATACATGTAGTTGTACAGTATATTTATAGTATTGCCCTGGCTTTAGACAAGCTGCCATCATAAGATATATCGGTCGATCTGTGTCAGTGTGTGCCCAATATTGCTGCATACTATAGAGTACATCGTTACATGCTGTGCTCCGTCTTTAATACAGTATTCAAAAAATATTCATGAATGTGACATGTTAGTTTAGTTTGTTTTGGTAGGAGAAAATAGTTGTTGTCAATCTGATGCAATTTGTAATGACTTATCAGATACTTTGACGGTTAAATTTGCCTTTAAAAGCCACCAAAGGGAATCAACGTACTATTTATTGTTCCTTGATTTACGTTCTTGTTTTCATATCCCTAAGACAAGTAGTGTAAAGAAATAGTTATGCACTACAAAGAATTCTGTTGATTGTTCTTTTTTTCTTTCTAATAGGAAAAATATATTTACTTTTTCAGTGTAGGCATGCAATAAGAACTACGATGTAAATAACCTGTACAGCTTTTTTATGAAATTATAGATTAGATTGCTAGACTATTAATAGACTATATAAGGATGTAATTTGAAGTACTCAATTTTTTTTCCTCTCTCAAGAATATATTTATAACGCCCTTTGTTCTGGTATTTTTTTTATTTTTTTTTAATGATGTAGACAGTGTTGTATGCATGTGATGGAAATATATTCCAAATATATCCCAAAATTTACTTCCCTAGTCTTGTTACAATGCAAAGCAGTGAACAAACTTTTCACAGTCTCAATACCAAGAACAGGGAATAAAAACCTGTTGTTTATATTGATTTAGCATTTGGACTGGGGATGAAACATGAAGAAAAACCAAGACTGAGAAAGTGAGAATGGTCTTGCACATGCGCTGATCATGATTTCTCTCTAGCGTCTTGCCAGTATTTTGCAGCTTAGATACCCAGCACATGTTAGATGGAAGAATTATTTAGGCTTTTGACAATTTGACTATGAAGTGATTTCTAAGCCATTTGGCTTAATTGACTTGCATGGGACCATTATGTCCTAGTGTACACTTAAATCATATTAATTTTAGCTGTATACATGTACATGTACATTTATGAGACAGTGCAGGGTGTTTTGCCTATGGAGAAGGTTATTTCTACTTTTCTAAGCCATTTGGGCTTTTTATCTGTGTAGGACCATGGGGTGCACACAGCAGGAGATTACATACCCATGCCTTTGGCTTTAGTTTGAGACAATCGGGCTATTTAGGCTTTATACAACTTGGTGTTGTTCTGTCTAGTACAGTGTACATGTTTGAAGCCACTTTGGGCTGTTTTGGCTTGTCCATTTGAGGTCATTGGGAGTCCATTTTGATACTTCTCAAGCCCTTTGGCTTCAACGAGGCAAATTTGGGCTATTTACTTTTCCTGTTTTGTTTGAGAGACTCATTAATTTGACATCGCCTCATATTGTAGTAATCCAGACAATTTTAGAGATCATGAGTTAAAAATGAAATCCATACATACACTGTACATGTATTAGTATTCTGCCTTAGACAAATGAATTATAAATTATTCATCAACTTTGAAATTGACATTTGTGTGTGTGTTTATCAGAAAATGACGAGACTTAAAAATTGTTTTGATTTTTTTTTTAAACCTTGGTGCTTTTGCAGGGGATCAGCCGTATGATATCTAATGGCAGTAAAATTTGATGCCTTAAAAATTTATTCCGTTTTGTTTTGCGTGTTCATGTTTTTTTTCCCTTCAATGTGTCTGTAATCTATACCCAAAGATAATCGTCTGTGAAGCCTAAGTTTTCTTATCACAAAAGAATTGTGAAAATTGAAATGAGTGTCTAATTTTTTCTTCTTCATTTTTATGCTTGACCCCCAAGGGCCCCGTTGCACAAATCAATACCATTGATGGTAAATTTGCCATCAATGGTAACTACCATGGAAACCTTGATTTTGATTGACTGTTGAGCCCTGTTTTCATGGTAGTTACCATTGATGACAAAGTTACCATCAATGGTAAGTTTTATGCAAAGGAGCCCTGATACTGGGTACATGTATCTTGCAGGTTAGGACTAAATAAGGCATTTCTGGATTTTCAAAATCAATAGTACTTAACTTTTCCATGAATATACATGTTCTTCTTTGGTGACTTTCAAGAAAGATTTTGTGCAGTTTACAATTTTTGGATTTTAAAAATCAATAGTACTTAACTTTCCATGAATAATACATGTTCTTGTTTGGTGAATTTCAAGAAAGAGTTTTGTGCAGTTTCCGATTTCAGACTTTTTCTTCTATTGCATCCTATATTCATCATCAATAGTGATCTGTCAGTATATGACAGGTTCAGTGACCCAATCAGAGTTCTACTTCAAGTGTCTCTCCAAGTACTTCGGTCTTTAGCCATACGTTTCAGCATTTCATATCCTGTGGCTCCACATTCCGCAATTAAATCATCTAGAAAGCCTTTACGAGGTCTTCCCCTCAACTTCTTTCCATGTAGACGGCCTTCTAGGACTCTGATCATCAAGCTATCATCATGCCGCATGATGTGTCCCAGCCATTTCTTCTGTCTCTTTCCAATCGTTTGAAGCAGCACCCGCTTTTCTTGAGCTCGATGCAACACCTCTTCGTTCGTAACTCTGTCCCTCCGAGACACACCTAGTAGTTTACGCCAGCACCACATTTTGACCGCTTCCAATCGCTGAATGTCCTTCCTGGCAAGTGTCCACGTCTCTGCTCCATATAACAGTACACTCCATACTAAAGACTTCAGAAGACGTTTTCTCAAGCTCAGGTCAATATTGTGGCTCATCAGGATATCTTGTCGTTGAGTGAAGGCAGCTCTTGCCAATGCTGAGCGCAAATTTACCTCTTTGGCAGACTTGCCATCCTCAGTCAGCACACTGCCTAGATACTTGAAGTGGTTGACTTGCACTAGTTTGTTGCCATTTATCATGATGGTTATTTCTTTTGTCTTGGCCTTACTTATCATCATCACCTTCGTTTTCTTCTCATTTATTCTCATGCCATAGCTCCTGACCACTTGGTCCATCTGTACCATCTGTCTTTGATGGCCATCGGCAGTGACAGCGAGCGTGGCCTGATCATCAGCGTACCGTACAGACTTAATTAACACTCCTCCAACATTCACTCCTTCTTCTAACGTGGCCAGAGCTTCCCTTACCATTGCCTCTGCATAGATATTGAAGAGAAGAGGAGACAGCAGGCATCCCTGACGTGTTCCCCGTCCAATGCCGGCTGGTTCAGAGACCCCATCTCCAAAGCGAACGCTTGCAGTCTGAGACATGTACAGGGATGCAATCAGTCTCTCCAATCAACACCAATGGCTGACAGCACTTCCATTAGCCTAGTCCAATTGACACGATCAAAAGCCTTTTCGTAGTCCACAAAACAGATATATAGGTTCTGATCATGCTGTATACATCTCTCACTTAATATTCTCATTACAGCAATTGCTTCTCGGGTACCGACCTTTTTACGAAATCCGAATTGGTCAATTCCAATATAATCTTTTGACCTCGCTTCAATCCGATGGTGGAGTACCTTTAGCAAAACTTTTGAAGCATGAGATACCAGGCTGATTGTGCGGTGATCCTCGCATCTGATTGCCTTTGTAGTCTTCTTAATAGTGATCAACTGGCTTCTTGTCCAATCCTCTGGCCATATTCCCTTTTCATATATATGTTGACATAATTCAGTCAGTGCCATTATGCCAGCTTCCCCCATATTCTTGAGCATTTCAGCAGTAATGTTATCTTCCCCAGCTGCCTTTTTCTCCTTTAACTGACAGACTGCAGCATGCACCTCTTCTGGAAGTAAGGGGGGACCAACGTCATCCGCCATGACATATTCTTCCATTTCCAAGGGCAGAGCGACTGGTTTATTGTCCCTCGCATACAACTCCTCTACATACTGACGCCATCTCTCCTCTATGTCATGTTGGTTGGTTAGCAGTTCTCCATTCACATCTAGCACCCCTAATGTGTTGTTCTTTCCTTTCCCTTTGTTCAAATCATCACTAAGAGTTTTCACTTTATTGTACACAAGGTCTGTTCTCCCAATGCGGTTTAGATCCTCTAATTCCTTGCATTGTTGTTCCCACCAGCTAGTTCGGGCTTTGTCTGTAGCTATTAGGAGTGCGATATTAGAATTTAAAAGTAGATGGACCAAAAAAAAATCATCTTGAATGTGTCTTGTTAAGGGATTTTCGTGTCAGATTTCAAGAAACTTTCTACAGAGATGGTACACTTTGATTTGTATTTGTAATGCCAGGATTATTTCAAAGAAATGGTGATGGGAAAATTTCTTAAGTTAGCAGTAGTGCTTGATAGTAGAGAAATCAAATCTTCTTTTATTTTGTCTCCCTATGTTGTATGTCAAAAAAGTTACAAAACAACTAGCTCAGTTGAATTAAAATAGAAGTCGTCTATTTTAAGGTTCATAACCATAGAACAAATATAGAATTTATGCATATTTGTATGTGGTCAGAAATTATATTGTCAGCTATCAGAGGTTTTTATACAGATTTCTTTCTAATGGGTTTCCTCTTTTATTCGTCAAATGATTTGTTTATTTCTGTTTTTTTTCTATAAAAACTTGTTAAAAATATATGCAGGACATGTTTTGACTTTGAATCTAATTAGATCAATTCTTGTAAACCACTTGTTTTTCTTTTTGCAGTATTTGGATTAAAGTGAAGCTTGAAATGCGAATGTCACCTAGGCAAAGTCATATTATTCAATATATCATCTTTTCAGAGCTGGAAGGGCGTTATCTCTATGTTAAAGCACATTGATTAAAGACTTAATGCCCATCTAGCTCCAAACAGTGTTTTATAAATCTATCTGGTCCACCATTAGCAACTAGAGATTTTGTAAAAATGGCCTATTACTCACTGGAAGATGTTGCAATATTGCTCTCATTTTGACATTGTTGTGAACAATATGAAACATGCGCCATTTCTCTATGCAGAATCCTACTGTAGACATCGTAAGGATTACGCACGTATAACATTATCACGGTCGACCCTACAAGACGGACAGGCGGTTTCGGGCGGTGCAGTGAGTAAAAATAGGGGCCGTTTCGGGAGGTTTAGTTGCTAATGAATTAATGAAGAGGGTTAGGGTTAGAAACAAGGAAACAAACACGTGAAATGCCGAGCATTTTCCGGAATTTCTTTTCAGTTACTTCATGCATTTCAATCTCTCCATCTACTACATGTATCAAACTCTTGTCAAACGATGTCTGCGTAAAAAATCTTCCTCAAGTATTCCAGTTTATTTCTGATTTACATGCGTGCATTGATGTGGTAAAGACAAAAGATGACTCCAATTCATCTGTTAAAACAGTAATTGAATTCTAGCTTGCTCCGTCCATACTTTGCTTGTGCTGTTCTTGTCTTTAATAATCACTAGTATTCAGAATCAGAAATGGTCGTCAATTCGTAGTGTACAGATATTAAGAGAATATGTTAGATAAAGAATATTACTTTAGAGTAAAACTATATTGTTTTGTTTATTAAACCTTGATTTACGGTAGGAACATGATACATTTGACAGATATTCTCCCTCAAGTTTACGTACAAGTACATGCAATATTCAAACAATGCCTGTATGATGAATGTCGCACATTTTAGAGTAAAATATAAAGATATTAGTTCAAAATGACCTCTATACTATGTCATAGTGTGATAGTGGACATGTCAGTATGATTTCTGCCGTTAAAGAATTAGCATGTCCATCAAAAATAGTTGCATGTGAATGTATTGAGCAGGGTCATTAATTATTTTATAATTTCCTAATTACCGGTACAAACTGGCTTTATAAAGGGGAAATGTTGAGCTCAATAAACTGTGTCATATTTTTTTCTTCAAATTGATTGGAGATTTGTGCTAGGTCAGGCATGCAGCTGCGTACAAATGATACACAATACATGAGATCATTGGACAGAATTAAAGCAATAGCACAGTTCAAAATAAAGAGCACATAAAAGTAGCTGCAATTGCTAAATAAAACTCTGTCAGTGCTATTGAATTGCAGTCTTTATTGCTTCACTGCTTTTTACAAAGTACCTTGAATATCCTAAGAAATGTATTTATTAAAAAACAAACTATGTAAAGAATGTTTATTGAGATAAAATTAACAATATGATTGTTGATTTTACTGAGTGTATGTAGTGATTAGTTTAAAAACAAAAATTACTTTATACTTTTGCTGAGGGGGAAGAATTTTCTTTTAAACATTTTGTTTCACATTCAAATACTAATCTGGACTTCAAAAAGACTTGTTTCTCTCTTGTTTAATACCGAAAACAGAGGGGCTTATTCTAGTATGAAGTGAAATTACTTGAAAATTAAGTTATCATCCTATGTTATACATAATAATTAATGGTTTCTTATGTAAACATAAACATGTATTTGTTATTTTTTGTGGGAGATGATTTTACCTAGATTTCCCTATGCTTTGTTATGTGATGCATTTATGATACATACATGTACATCAGTTGAGCAAATCTTGTAAATAAAGTATTAATGAAATTATCACAGAATATGCTGTCTATGTTTTGTCTTCATTAATGAGTTGATCATGAAAATGATTTCTTCTTTTATTGTAAAATCAATTTTCCCCCTTTCTTTTGTTATGAAAAAAAATGTTTAAAACAATATATCCAATGTAGTTGTTCATGCATCTACCTTTTTATAGAGCCTCAGGATTGTGAGGGGTAGAGCGCCATCTTGTGGCAGAGATGAGAGAGTGGTTTCTACTTCAGAATGATTATTGCTAGGATTATTTGTTTCTCTTGATTTCCTTTTTACCAGGGCATTGTACCATCATCATGATCGTCACCATATCATCATTATCAACCTGGTAGCAACACGTACATCATCACCGTATCATCATCATCATCACCATAATCATCATCATGGGGTAAAATAGGAGAGCGATAGAGAGAGAGAGAGATAGAGAGAAAGAGAGAGTGGAAGATATGGATATGAAATATCAGATAAAAGAACTACATGTTCAAGAAAACAACAACAAAATAATAAATCAACAATGAAACCACATCTAGCATCTTTTCCAAATTTATTTTCTCTTGACTATAAGAATAAACTTTTTCATATCTCTTTTTTAGTTTTTAATCTTCCTGTCTTTTCAGAATGAAATCAGAATCCAATGCATGATAACTACGACTATAAAACATAATCATTATAAGGGAAGATGTACAGGTATCATGGCTTTGTATATAATTTCTGAATTTCTGTTTTCAAATAGTCACAAAAAAGTTGAAATCAATCAAAAAAAGTAAGAGGCAAGGTATATGAACATCTGGAATTCCTAGAACTGAATTCACATAATACATAAATACATTTTTGTCAATATCATTTTATACAAGAGAAGCCCGCTCATGTTATATCGTCAAAAGTTATCTTTTTCTTTCAAAATCAATTACATGTATAATCAAACTAAAGATTCTGTGATATTTTCATATCTATTAGCACTTTTTCAAGTACACACATAATTCTGTAATAGCAATTTATATAATCACTTTGTCTCATTATCTTTGCACAAAATTATTGAATTAGGTATTTTAAAAGTATTTCTGTAGATGACAATTCACCAATATTTACATAGAGTTCTGCATGTCCTTCCATAATTGTTTAATCCTCATGCAATAGCATTTAATAAATCTTATACTTTCTCTGCAACTTCACATGTATATAAAGTATAAACCAATAAATATCATAGACAAATTTATAAATGAAATAAATACATATACAGGGTGTATGGAATTCAAGTAAGCAAATGTAAATAATATGCAACACAAATGCAACTGAATAATACAGATATATAATGAGATGATACACAAGATAGGTTATTACAAAACATCACTTCAAATAAAATGCAATTCCAGAAAAGAAAGAATTGCTTCTACATATTTTCAAAAAAGAAGACTAACATTGTTTCATACATATGAAACGGACATATAGGAATAGCATATTATAATTTAGCATTTTGTCACTATTGTCTATAAATATAAGCATGGTGTACAAATACACTGGGACAATGTTGGCTTGTAACTGCTTATGAAATGTTAATTTGTGATACATGTTTTACGGACAAATTAGCATTACAAGAAACTATGGTGATACAGATCACTATCAATTAGCAGATACTGGATAAATAGAAGATTCCTGTCATGATTATCTTGCACCATTATCAAAAAAAAAATTATTTCTCATAATAATTATCATTTTGTATATAATTTTTCTATATATCTATCACAAAGACAGTTAAATCTGAATTGAATTTCATTATTTTATTTCAATAATCAAATATTTCTTCTGGATAATAAATCAGTTTCCATTTGGTTTTATTAGGCATTCTTTAGAAGTTTAATAGCAAATAGCGGTAGGATTAAACCTTTAATAAGACATTACTATTTTTGTCTTCTATTTTTGTAATATCAATTCTGATTATGAGTTGACAACTGGAATGGTACAGTGATAATGATAAATATGTATTCTTGTGTTTGAAAATTATCTTTATAAAATTAATAAAAGGGAGTGGTCTATTTTGCAAACTCCAGAAAATACAAACAATTTAGCATACGGCAGCAATGCAACAGAACTATAGGTCTGCCTTCTATGAATCTTGGGTTCTGTAATTCTTTTAAATAAATGAAAAATGATAGTGTTTATGGAATATTGGAAAATCTGCCAAGAACCTATAATTCCCACCAAAAAACGAAAAGTCAGTTTTACATTATTGTACAGAGGATGCTACAGAAAGCTTGCACACTACATGATGACATTGATAATCATATATCGTCATAAATAATTATATAACTGATGTATGGATTTCACCAAGTAGGCCTACAAAATCGATTCACTACCTTTATTTAAACAGAGATAAGTGACAATTGGAAATGATTCATACAAAAGCAGAATTATTAACAGCACAGTACAGCCAGGAAGCGTACAGGAATGATAGAAAAGTGTTCTTGCTTCACACAAAAATGCAGCTTAATAATCATACAAACATGTCACTATATTATGCTTGAGTGCATTTTTAAGAAAATGAAATATGACATTGGTTGACAAAAAGGAGAAAACGAAACATCACAGGTCTACTACAATGTTTAGTTTCACCCCCTTACAAGAAAATATGAATTTTCAAGACCTATTTTTTGGTCTCATTCATTTGATGAAGTGAGAAACTGCTGATATTTTAAGATTCAAGGTAGATCTTCCACAAGTCATATTACTTTGAATCGTTACAAAGCACATATCTTTTCCTCTTCATACTCTTTGATTTCAACACTATCTGAAAGCTCCCCCCTTCAAAAGAATTCAAAGTTTTTCTAGCAACAAACAACGCAATCTACCCAATTTAATGTTTATTTTCTTTGTGCAATCTTTAAACCCCCAAAAGTGTTTAAATGTAAAAAAAATCACACTTCTCTCCTCAAATTGGCAATAATTAATTTTATTCTCCATGCCTATGACTAGAGATAAATTAATTTTAAAGCTCGATCAAAAGTCACCAACTTGGAAGACACATTGGAAAGTCCATGAATACCACTGATACTAATCTAAAATTGGATTTCAAAGTTGTTACTCGCTCCCATCAAATTATGTGGAATTCATATGATCTACATGTTAATATAGCTAAACCAGTATATAAATTATTTTCAAATTGTAACCTACCGGTATTTCATTTATCACAGAAAAAACATTTTGGTTCCACTGAGTTGAAATCAATGAACTTCAAAAACCCTCAATCATCTTACGATGGGCATTTATTTTAATTACAAAAACATAATTATTTTTTGGACTGGTTCATAATAATGACATATTTTATAGCAAGGTAGTTTGAAAATTTCTTTTGATAAAGACACTCAATTTTAATTTCAGATTGTTACAAAAATACAAATAAATTAAAAATATAAATGCACATTTATGTAGACTCTTGTTTATCTTTGGAAATTTATCTCCTTTTTTGTGTGGGAGAAGGGGAAATTCAGAATTTGGTCTATTCTGCAATTCCTAAAAGACAAAAAAGGATAATCAATAATGTACCTGCATTTATCTCCCGATGCTAAGAAATTGTATCCTTGCATGGATCATATACTGGTAAACTGCAGATAACCATTTAGAATACCAGAATGTTTTGATAGGATTCTATCAAAAATAAATTGATATACATGTTCCACTAAATTACGAAGTTCATTTTGTTTTAGCTTTTAATAACAGATCACTTGCTTCGCAGCTCAAGATTTATGACGCACAACAAAAACATCTATATCCCTAATTTTCTCCAATGGTAGTTCTCTAGTTCTGTACCATAACAGAATAGATTTACAACATTGGGTGTCGTTGAAAAGGAAGGTTCCATTTGTGCGAAGGGAAGACAACTTGAATATTTTGTGTGTGCAATGCAGACGATGTGCAAACTCGAATCACAAATGGAGATTGAAAATTTGTATTATACCTTTTAAGAATGTTGCTTACACTTTTACTCTATACCTGCTGGCTACATCAATGTAATAATTATTGAACTAGGATACATACGCTAGCAGTTTTAAAAGCCCATCATTCTATAGAGTAGTATAAAAAGCCAAATATGGATTTCATCTGTTTAAAGGATCCAAATAATGACCCCAAAACTTTGACCCTTGACCTGTCTACCATCACATCTTCTCAGAGAGGTCATACAGAAATGCATATTATTATAAGATGATGTGAGAGAGTAAAACAAAATATACTTCCATATACATGTATCGATGGATGCACCAATGATATTCGACCTTTGCCCTTTGCCCCTTGAAATGACCTCTTCCTCATCACAGGCACGTGTGTTATCTATTAAAGTCAATTTCAAATGTCATGGTATGAAATTTGTAGAAACCTCACAGAATTCACTGATTCTGCAGTTTCTGAAGAGCTTTGATGATGGTTAACCTATGACCTAGCCTCTTGACCCCCAGCTCTGAAAGGTCGTCCTTGCCGAGAGAGGTCAAATGCTCCCCGCTGATTGCATTGTCTGTGAAGCTCTCCTTGTACTCGCCAAGGTTTAGCTCATCCAGCCAATCGCTCACGTCTTCTACCGTCCATTCTGACACGCTCTTTATAGCTGTATGGAGAAAATCAGAGAATATTAGAGTAAATCTCGGTCCAAGCCATCAATTGAAAATTCATGGAGCTCAGGAAAATAATGCCCCAGTAGCTTTCTTGTCGTACTATTGATGTCATGTAATATTGATTTCATGTAGATGTGAATTTCAGGCATCTGTTCATCTGAAATTTTTAGATATTAAATTCGTCTTTTTAATTAATTTCATTTTTGTTTACCTGCCAGAAAGATGAGTTTACTAGGTGTTAAATTACATATATTTATTTTGCTGTCAGCAGACAATTTATTTTCTTCAAATAAGTATCAACGGTATCTAAAAAGCAGTTGCTAAAATGATAAGTTGGAACTGTTGAATATCAAAGAGTGAGAGGAAAACGAATTGGAGGTATTCCTTTGCCATTCATTTAGTTTATGTACTGGGCCGGGCAATTGAAGTGCTTCTATCTAGGCACAAGAACGTTTAAGATTTCTTCCTGTTAAAGTAATTTTATAATTCTTCTGCCTTGTTCCGTGCACTGGAGAGAACTACCCAATTTCAAAGTTTTATTCCAGGGGGTATTTCACAAAGATTCTAAGTCAAACTTAACTCTAAGTTTGACTGAACAATTATGGAGAGCCATTTGTAGCCTTAAAATAAAATATATTCAAAAGCAAAATTGCATGAGTATTTTCGACTTTTCATAAATTCCACATCAAGAACATGAAATCTCCCATGATAATTGAAAATATGAATGCTTTGAATCAACATTTTATGCCTTTTAAAATAATTTGTACAAAATATTTTCAAAGGTGCTAACGGCTTTCCATAATTGTTAAGTCCAACTTAGAGATAAGTTCAACTTAATATCTTTGTGAAACACCCCCCAGGACTGAAATCCTATCAGCTTACCTTGAGATGGGTTGTGATTATCGTTGCCATTGGTAACCCCATTGGTGATGTCGTTGTCATTGACCGGACTCTTCTTAGACGGCTTAGTAGCAACCGGGGGCGCTGCCTTAATCCAATTATCATTGGTCTCTCCCGTCGACATCATCGTCAGCGTCGAAGATGACGACCCGGACGATGAAACATCTGACCTCAAGGTATTGCTGTTGCTGTGCGACTCCTCTCCGATCGGTTCAAAACCATCGTTACTGCTTGGATCAGTCGACATCGTGCTGTAGCTCGACATCGTCGATACCGATGACACCGATGACACCATGCTGGCCGTGTCGAAGGGTTGTTCGCGGCGGAACTTGGCCTGATCGCCGTCCTCTATGAAACTTGGTGGAGGAGGCAATATATCAATGTCCAGTTGATGTGAGTTCTCCGGGGTCATATTCTCGGAGGTCATTGTCAGAATGGATGTGTCGTTCTCCAGGAAGGCAGGTGGAGGTGGAATTGGGGCGTTTAAGAAGGTTTCATCCTCCCTGACAGGGGAAAGTAGCAGCGCTTTGGAATCGCGAGGTGAGAGTTTCTTCGATTTCTCGAAGCTCTGCTTCAAGTTTTTGACCGAGACAGGTGTAACTTCGCTGTCTGAACTGTCCGTTGAGTCTTCGTTCTTATTTCTTGGGGACACACGGATGACATTCTTATGCCTACTCTTTTCTTCCTTTATTGGCGGTCTGCTGGCAATCTTGTTTTGCATGGCACTAGCAGCTTCGGCAATTTGATTACCACTTGGTCTGGAGTTATTTGCAGGACTGGTCTTCCTGGCATTGGAAGGCTTCGTGGGGGGGAATCGACTCATCGGTGAGCTGGGCATGGACTCACTCGATGATTCCTCCTCAGAGCTTGGGCTCTGCGATTCCACGATGCTTCGCCTCTTAGCGATCGCATCCAAGAAGGCAGCCTGCCCCGTCTTAGGCCGCGCAGCTCTATCTTGCTGCTTATACTTGCGTATCGTATCCTCTATATTACCCGATTTATCATCGCTTGCTGATTCAAGTCTTTGCTTTCGTTTTGCTATAGCTTCTTGCAGCGCAACCTGCGTTGACGAAGGACTCTCAACATTCTGATTTTGATTACGGTTCAAGTTCTGCCCTTCCCCTGCTGGTTGAGCATAATTTTGTTTAGCAGCCATGGCCATCGCAAAGGCAGAGGATTTATGAGGTTGTGGTTCTTCGCTCTCTTTCTTCTTTTCCATTTTGGCCGCTGCTAGCGCAATGGCACTGGCAAAGGAACCTGTACTTGAAGAATCATCACTCGAGTCATTCCCACTTGCAGACCGGTGTACTTCGATTTCAACAGCAATTGATGAAGAGCTAGGTGATACCCCATTTCCGATGGGTCGTCTCTGGAGGGTGTCATCACCGGCACGTCTCAACATTGGTGAATTATTCACTGAGTTTGCGATAGAGATATCCATAAGGGACTGAGACCTCGTTGGAGGCATAGGACTAGGCTTCTTAGCAGTTCCTTGCAACGATTTCGGGCTCACATTCTTTAAGTCCATCTCTAGGGAGGGATTGGAAGCGGTACGCTCCGTTTTCAAATGCACAGCACTGTCCGTGACACTCATGGTCGAAGCCGTCATGTAAGAATTCGACGATCCGGGCGATGAATGCAATGACGAAACTGCTGAATCTGACCCGCCAGAGCTCCTGCGAGATGCTGAACCGTGGACCTCGTCCAGGCTCCGTTGACGTGGAGATTTAGAGTTCGACATTCTTGCAACTGTGTTAAATTTGGATGAGGGTAGAACAGGCACTGCTGGTTTTTGAACAAAGGCATCGTCTGGCATGGAATTCAGATTGGTCTCGCTTGAAGAACTCCCCTGTCGCTGGAATATTCCTTTAAGTTGCTGCTGACTCACTTGCCTGATGGGACGCTTACGTATTGATGCAGTTTTAGGCTCATCTTCTTGTATACTGGAACAACGAGAAGATGCGGGTGAAACATACTTTGGAGTTGTGCTTGCGCTGTCTATTGCTTTGTCCAGTTCATCTACATGAAAGAAGGAAGGACAAACAAAACCACAACAATTAATTTTTACACACAGTTTACTTCTGTACATATCCTACAAAATGTTTGCAACATTGCAATAATTCTTCAAATAACTGCAGAAAGTAGGAGACACTGTAAATCACAATGCTGTAAGCAAAATAAGTAACAAACACGTTAACTGTAAGCTTTTCCATAACTGTATCATGGGTGACAGGCAGATATAAACATGAGGAAAAAGAATGAGGACAGTTTGAAATTAATGTCCTGACTTGGACAGGAGTTCCACAAGGAACTATTCAAGGACCTGTACTGTTCTCATTAATATATACATGAAATAACTGGTCAGCACTCACTAACAGCAAATGAGAGCAGTTTTAAATTAATGTCCTGACTGGGACAGGAGTTCCACAAGAAACCATTCTAGGACCTGTACTGTTCTCATGAATATATACATGAAATAACTGGTCAACACTCACCAACAGCATGTTGTTCTTGGCTTGAGATGGAGATAGACCTTGTTGTTGGTGTGCTGACAGGAATGCTTGGACCTGGGTAATAAAATAAAAACACACAAACATATTAACTCTCAAGAATACAAATGTTTGAAATAGAACTACTGTTCAAATAAAAAATAGCCTGTGCTTAACCCTATTTTAACTGGGCTATTTCAGACCAGGTTTTTACTGGGGGGGGGGGGGGGGGGGTCAATTTGACCCCCCCTAAGATCTCGGCCGTTTCACCGCCGATCGCCGTGAAAATTTGCATGCATGTCAAGTGAAGTGTATAGAATACTATGGTAATTTCTTATTTTTGAAAAATTCACTCATTTGCATATATATGGTAATTTATGCAAATAAGGTCATCAAATTCACATTTCTGCCCATAAATCATAGATTATTCATGTTTACGTATTCTTTTTCACTACATATATTTATTAGACCATTTGGAATAATAATACAACACAAAAAATTGGAAGAGCCAGGTTATTCCTTATGTTATCTCTTGTTTTTATAATTTCTTATGTATTTCATTGTTTTTTTAACTTATGTATTTTATTGTTTTTGTTGTTTTATTTCATTTATAACTACAATTCAACTAATTTGTCCCCAAAACAAACATCTAAACTTTAAACAAGACTGAATAACCAATGTTTTATCTATTTTTAGGAAAAATGACTA
The DNA here is from genome assembly GCA_035222895.1 of Strongylocentrotus droebachiensis. NCBI lineage: Eukaryota > Metazoa > Echinodermata > Echinoidea > Camarodonta > Strongylocentrotidae > Strongylocentrotus > Strongylocentrotus droebachiensis. The sequence goes on from JAVYIG010001769.1 coordinate 139,840, forward strand.
TTACATATGTTTTGTACACAAATCACGAAAATGAGCGATTTTCGGGCTGACATGCAAAGACAAAAGGTCACGTGACCTTGTAACCGTAGGTCCGATTTTCAAAAAAATCGTTTTAAAAGATGCGTAAGACTCGAAAGTAAAAAGTCATGAAAGGAAAATGTTATATCTGCCGCGGTTTCGGAGTAGTCGCGAATTTTCTACAGGGGGGGGGGGGGGGTCAAATTGACCCCCCCCCCCCCCCCCCCAGTTAACATAGGGTTAAGTCACAAACCGTTTCCAGGTACATGTGTTCCTTCAAATACATGTTCCTAAACACTCAGTGTAATTGTAATTTGTAAATGAAAATATCATAAAGTTGCAGAAGGTATATGGCTTTAAATCTGACCACTTGGACTACTTCCTACTAATTTGAAAATAATAAAAAAGAATTAAAGCCCATTTGTACTAGTTTTGCCAGAAGGGATTAGACCACCCAGGGTGGTCACTGACAGGTGGTTATCTCATCAGATCAGCTCTCAATCTAAATAAGAAAAAGAGGATCATGGGCGACAATTGGTCACCGATTAGGCATTGTTTGCTATATAGAGGGCGCAAGTAGCTATAAGTAGTACAGTTGGGCTTTAATGCTTGCTCGACTCACTGTTAGAATTCTGGTCTTGACTGGAGATGGCGATTGATTTGGTGGCTGGTGTGCTTATTGGAAGATGCGGACCTAGAAAGTCAAGGGCAAAAGAAACAGATGATGAGGATGAGGAGTTGGTTATATCGGCAAACAGACATGTATTTTAAAGAGAGTATCTTGATGACTACACTATAGGGAAATCCTTAGGCATTGACTGTTAGGCTTTCATTTAAACTTTCCTCCTCAAATTGTATTCCTTTATTAGCTCTTTAGTCTCTATGGATTGAAAACTGCCAATATTTGCAGTATATGATACACGAACGCTCGTCTGTCGCAGTATGGAGTTCTGCTTGTTCCATTACATCGTCATCGATATTATAAACCAACAAATTTGTACAGTATTATATATGACGCATTCGTTAGTTCATAATAATGCCAACAATTTGTGAAATGTGAAAAGCTTCTATTGCTTTAACAGATTTTCCTTCCACTTTTTAATTGTTTTGGTTGATTTCTACGACTTTGCCCATTGGCCACACATGCAAAAGTAGGCATTGATTTGGGGAAAGATTGCTCTGTACAACACAATGGTTTAGCTCCATGACAACCCTTAATTAAAGGCATCGTTTAACAATGTTAAATCTGAGATACACGGCCCTATGCGTTATCAGTGTCTGTGATATGGTGTAATATTGAAGCCCTAAAAAAAAAATCGCTTCAAAATGATCAAGAACTGCCTCAAAAAAGTAAAAATCTTTGAGTGACCGGTTTTACCATACTCTTTTTCCCCAATAGACTGTAGTGTTATGAAAACCGTCAGGCGAACGGTTTTCAAAATTTGTAATTCCAATCATAAGTATCTTGATAATCAGACAAGCGATCGGCTTGTAAAAGTCACGGGGTTCCTGACTGACCTAAAGGTTTATAATTATCATTGCATCATGAGCTAAATCCAAAATTTTGTTTCAGAATCTGAGACAATGTTACCGGATCCCTTTAATAGCACCAGTAGTTCTTAATCTTGCAAGGGAAACAGTTGAATAATCATAACAAAATATCTATCTCAAAATAAGTAGGCACATGGGCCCCATTGCTTAAACTTTGTCATCAATGGCAACTACCATGGTAACAGGGCTCAACAGCCAATCAAAATCAAGGTTTCCATAGTAGTTACAATTGATGGCAAAGTTACCATGAATGGTAAGTTTTGTGCAACGGGCCATGGAGATTATTTGTGTGGCATATGAAGAATTAACATCAGGGTAGAATTCCAATTTGATCTTTCTAGTCCTTGAGATAATTAGGGCCCTGTTTCATGAAACTTGATATCAATAACAAGTTACAAGCTACTGTTATAAGCTACTGAAATCATGGCATGTGATTGGCCGAGAGCAAATTTGTCATAGAAATTTAGCAAATGTTATAGATAAAAAGTTTTATGAAACGGGGCCCCAGGACTTACCGTTTCCTGGTAGTCTGAGTTACAAGCTACTGTTATAAGCTACTGAAATCATGGCATGTGATTGGCCGAGAGCAAATTTGTCATAGAAATTTAGCAAATGTTATAGATAAAAAGTTTTATGAAACGGGGCCCCAGGACTTACCGTTTCCTGGTAGTCTGAGTTACAAGCTGCTGTTATAAGCTACTGAAATCATGGCATGTGATTGGCCGAGAGCAAATTTGTCATAGAAATTTAGCAATTGTTATAGATAAAAAGTTTTATGAAACGGGCCCCAAATATCCATCTCAAAATAAGTACACACATGGAGATTATTTGTGTGGAATATCAAGAATTAGCATCAGGGTAGCATTCCCTGTTGATCTTTCTGGTTATCAGGGACCGGTTTCACAAAGGCATTTTTCAATGACAAATGACAAAAATCAGTGTCAAATCTGTTGAAAACCAATCAGAAGCAAGGATTTCAGTAGCTTATAACAAAAACTGTCATTTGTCACTGATGATAAGTTTTGTGAAATGCCCCCCTGTACTTACTGTTTCCTGATCGTCTGAGTGTGCCGCCCTCCTTGAGCCAGGAATACGCCTTGGAGTTGGGCACCGTGATGATCTTGATGACGATGGTGTCTGGTGAGCTGACCACCAGGTTGACCACATACTGGTGAGGTGCGGACGATACGTCTTCACCATTAATCTGGATAGGAGAGCGAGATGCAATGGGACAGAAAGAAGAATTAAAAAAAATATATATTTACACTTTATTTCATGAGATACCGGTACACGCATGAAGGAAGAAAGAATAGATTTAAAGCCTGTCTAAACAAGTTTGGCTAGGAGGGATTAGACTCCCCAGCGTGGTCACTGACAGGTGGTTATCTCATCAATTCAGCTCTCAATTAACATAAGAAAAAGAGGATCATGGGGGACCAACGTGCACCCCTTAGGCATTGTTTTCTATATAGATGGAGAAAGATGCTACAAGTAGTGCAGTGGGGCTTTAATGCGATTGACAGAAAGAGGGGTATTTTGAGACAGAATTGGATAGGTGTCACGTGCTGCAGAAATGAGAGATGCGATATGAAATGTAGATAGATTTTATGAAGCAGAGATTCCATGAGAGATAACATCATGAAATAAAGAGTCAAAGAAGCATAACAACAGTATATTACTGAACGTTATTCTAATTTCAAATATTTTCAAAAAATGGCTCTATTGCTATCTACTTCTTTCTCATACCGGTATTAAACATTTTCTTTACTTGTTTATCCTTCTTTCTCCAAATTAGAGGTCAACAGAGGTTAGAGGTGAAAATTGCTGCAGTTACAGTGACCAACTGACCACATATCAAGTGGATCAAATCAGCTAGCCTATAGATATAGATCAGGCGATGAGCCATGCTTAATTAATGCAAGTCATTGTGAATATGTGTAGTCCACATAAGATGATGTCATCAAGTCGAAAGCTAGTTTTTAGGTTGACAACGTCCAATTGTCAAAGCTTTAGATCTTGAGTTTTTAGACACAGGTTACTCCTCTGACACTGTGACAGAAACTAAAATAACATATAATTGATATCATTGTCATCTATGGCTTATAAGCTTTCCACTAATAAATAATTCATCTATTTTAGGCTCGAGTCGGTACGGTCGATCACACCGGGACCCGACCGTTGCCGTCGGGTCCTGGTTTCGTTTTTTGAGAACCGACGCTCAAAAAAAAATAATGAAATATGTAAGAAATCACAGTTTTGCACACCACTAAAATCATTCCACCTTGAAACTTAAGTATTTAATTGTTACCAATCATATTCTAGCTCATCCTGAATCAATCCGAACTGCTGATATAAATATGGGTTGCAAAGCAGTTCGCCCCATGGGGTTGTTGTTGCCAGCTGCTAGCTAGCTACTGTACTGGCCGGGTCTCTCGGCAGGATTAATAAATCAGGTTGAAAGAAACATTAATGTTTGAATAATAAAACGGCTTTCTAAAAAGTACTTCTTTACAACATACCGATCAAATAATTTTTAACAGACAAAATGGATATTATTTCTTTGATTTTGAACACCGCATGCTTCTTTTAAAGGAGCTGAAAATTACTTGGTAATAATCACAAGAAGTTTCGATACGGATAGCTGTTGCAAGGCAAGTTCAGACTAGTCTCGGAAAAATGCGCAGTGCTCCTCGTAGTTAGCTGTAATCCGTGCCAGAACAAACCCAAACAAAGACGCGATCGTAACGAGAAAAAATCATTAAAAACTACGAGAGCACAATAAGAAAGACAACTACTCAAAATTATCGTAAGCAGATACATAACTTGGAGGAATAATACAATAGTTGTCAAAGAAAAGCCACAGAAATAGTGATATTTAAGGAGTTACTATAGGTACAATCATTATCGAAATGGGCCTGCTGATATGTCCGAATTACACGTTATTTGGTTTCTAGCCTCGTGTTCAAACACGAGGCTAGAAACCAAATAACGCCCTCTACGGTAAAAAGCAGTATAACAAAGGATTCGAGTATTTGCAGCAAGCCCCTTGCGATAAAAATGTACCCAGTTACTCCTCGATTATCACAATTTCTTTGGCATTTCTTGGGCGATTATTGAATTCTTTGTCCAAGTTATTTATCTGATTATCGTAATTTTGAGCAGTAGTCGTCTTTCCAATTGTGCTCTCGTAGTTTTTAATGATTTTTTTCTCGTTACGATCACGTCTTTGTTTGGGTTCGTTCTGGCATGCATTACAGCTAACAAGGAGCACTGCGCATTTTTCCGAGGCTAGTCTGAACTTGCCTTGCAACAGCTATCCGTATCAAAACTTCTTGTGATTACCAAGTAATTTTCAGCTTTTAAAAGAAGCATGCGGTGTTCAAAATCAAAGAAAAAATATCTATTTTGTTTTTAAAAATTATTCGATCGGTATGTTGTAAAAGAGTACTTTTTAGAAAGCCGTTTTATTATTCAAACATTAACGTTTTTTGACCCGATTTATTCAACCTGCATGAATCAAAATGGCGGCTCGATCGTTGTCTTTCTATTTTTGCTCCAGTTTTTTTACTTTTAGAGGCACGATAATGGCACTAAACATCGCCAATCATGGATAAAAAATAATGTCAAATGGAAGAATATACCGATCTGTGCCGAGGTATGCATGTGTTGATTTATTTGACTGATAAAAAAGGTTACTTTTAAGGGACATACTGATGATATGCGCTTTTTATAGAGGCAAGTGACAAATCCTGCGAGCTGATTTCGGGACACCGGGTCCCGATCGGTGCAAGGCCGTCGGGACCCGGTTTATGAAAATCCCGACATGACTCAGGCCTAATCTTTTTCATTTTTCACATCAGACAGGGTCTCTAAATTGGGGGTAGTAGTAACATCATTTCCTGTCTTTATCTTAAGCCGTCATTCAAACACTGGTTATTGACAGTCAGGATTTTAGTCACTTAATTATATAGTCCTGTACAAGTGGTCAAATAACTGTACAAGTGGTCAAATAACTGTACAGTAGTTGAAGTAATTTGAGCTTCATGACACAAGAATGGAGTAAATTAGGCAACTGAGTAAGTAAAACAAAAGAAAATTAAACAATGAGTCATTGGAAATGGTTGCTAGCAAAAACTATTTTGGAAAGAGAAAGAGTAAGAGAAAGAGAAAGAAAGGTAGACAGAGGGAGAGAGATGTGGGAAGGGGAGGGGAGAGAGAGTGGAGGGAGAAAGAGAAGGAGAGGGAGAGGGGATTGAAGGGGGGGATGAGATAGAGTGAGGAAAGAAAGAAAGAGAGAGATAGAGAGAGAGAGAGAGAGAGAGAGAGAGAGAGAGAGAGAGAGAGATGGGAGAGGGGACAGTGATAGAGAGGGAAAGACAAGGAGAGAGGAAAAATAACCTTGAAATATTTCAGTCACAATTTAAATTTATCCACATTAAACACCATCACTCCAAACATTTCTTTCCAAGAACAGGAAGCCAGAAATGACAATGTCTGAAATCTAGCGCAACTGTCCCGAGAGGGAATAAATGGGGTTTAAATTTGGAATGGTAATCGGACCAGGCTTTGCAGTCTACTTACACCACCCACACAAGAGCTACTTTTAGATTTGACGAAACAGCGACAACTAATTTGATCTTTTGAGCTTCGAAAGGGGTCTTGTTAAGGCAAGGGAGTTAGGTTTTTTTATAAATGTTAAGCTCGAGTTCTGGTCATGCAATAATAAGCCACTATGAAAGAAACTGTCTAGAAGCAATTTGGAAAGGTTTATTATGCACTACACATGATTCAGTGAATACTGCAACTTTCATAATCATCAAATTGCCTAGATCTTGGTGAACAAGCATATACAATGCATACAGAAACAAGTATATGGGACTTCACACTTATGTGTGTAGATAGACTTGAAATTATACCAACAAAAAAATAAATTGGTAGGTCCAAACATTTCTCTTTATGTTTGTTATATTTTTCCATTTTTAGGAGACATTTTTTATAATGACTTTCTTCCAAACTGACAAAAAAGAAGGAGTAGCCTTGCAAAGTATCAGTCATCTATACAAAAGCCAGTAAAGAGGATTACTTATTTAAATAAATTTGAGCTACAAATTTGTGTACAAATCTCACCCCTTTCCTTTATTAGGCATCATCATGTAGTGGTTTGTAGTTTAGTAATGACGTTGAAATGGAGAGTGTGTTGTGGTTTTGAGCTAACAATAAACCAAACATTGTATTAATAACCCTCCTCTCATGATACTGCTGAGCATGAATCACATTAACATGAAAATTTAAAGGGCAAGCAAATCATTGCGAAAATTTTATTTGTGTGAAAACATAAAAATATGGAAAATGAAATGGTGAGATTTTAAAATAAATCTGACAAATTGGATGGAAATATATATTGGAAATATGAGATTAAAGAGAAATGAAGAGAAAGGAAAAGAGTCAAATGAGAAAATGAAAAAGAAAGACTTAGGCAAAAGGAAAGGGTGAATGCAAAAATGAACAAAAACTAACATTGAAAGGAAGAGAGAGAGAGAGAGAGAGATGGAAAGAGATCAGGAGAAACAGGAGAGAGAAAAAAGAACAAACAAACCTGAAAGACTGAAATAAAGAGGAAATAATAAAGAGGGAATATCTTACCTCTAATATGAAGTCTCCCATCTTGAGCCCCGCCTTGTCTCCAGGACTGCCCTTATCAACATGTTCCAGGTACTGGAGGGCGGGGAAGTCTTTGGTTGGGGTGAATGAGACTGCTCCACCCTGAGGACCTGTTGAGGGGAAGGGTGGGGGAGTGGGGAAAGGGTGGGAAAGGGTGGGGAAGGGTGGGGAAGGGTGGGGAAGGGGTGGAAAAGGGGTGGAAAAGGGGCGGGAGTGGGGATGGAGAACAAATGAATAATGAAATTAAACATTATTAGTGGGCTGGTGGCATACGTATAAAGAAAATAATACCAGATTCCTATGTATAGCGCTGGTTCTATTAACCGACAAAAGTGCTTACAATACCATCATTACCCTGGTTACTGGACTCAATCACTATTCTGCACATTACACTGCATATTCTCCGCTCCCTGGGGAGCAATCCAGCTCCTTGCCCTTTCACGGGCGCACACGTGCTAATCCAACCACAATGACGTTCATATCCTACTGGGTACCCATTTACGCATTAATGGTGTTACGTGTTCAGCCCACAAGTTCCACAGCAAATGGGAGAGGTACTTGAAAGGTACGTCAGAAAATTGCCAATTTACATTTCATATATCATAACCTTATAGAACCATAACCTCAACTCAAAGACAGCTCTGTTTTCTCTCATTTATCTTTTTATTACTGTTTTTGCTTTTGTAAAAAACGACTTAAATATCAGGGTGGACTTCCTCTTTACTCTACGTTTTTGCAGTAAATAAAGTAATCCACTTCTGCCTATCAGATAATGCTCGATTACATTTATCACATTACATGGTTACCTAGAATGTCTAATCACCATATCAAATTTTAAAAGTAATTTTAATGATTTGTATTTTCTTTTTTTACATTACCTGCCCTGCATGGACCATTAATCAATCAGGTTAAAGGTAATACAAAGTTTTGGGGAATTTTGAAAATTGGGTAGATAGTGAATCTTTACAATTTTGATATATTTGGATGCCCCTGTGGATGTATTATAAGCACTAACAAAATTAGCCCCTAAAACACTTGTTTTCGAGAAAAATTGAATATAAAAATTTACCGGTGCTCCCGGTAAATTTTGATGAATTTCAAATAGCGCCTATGGCCGTACAATGGTAGCTGCGACCATGAAAATCTCAGAATATGTAGTTGGGATATATAATTTCCAAACGGGAATAGCTAATCGGTCGATTTTAGTCAAGAAACATTGTTTCGTAGCTAAATTAATATCTTGACCTTGAGAGGGAGCTATACAACAAAGAGTTTATTATTTATAATTTCATAACTTTAGACTCGATTTCAACCGCGACAACGATCAATGTATATTGTAGGAACGCATATGCTTCCAATATGTTAATTTGAACCAAATTCATGACCCCATACCAAAACTTTGTAATACCTTTAAAGTCCTGGGTTTTTTCTTAGTATGCTCTCCTTTTCTTTGTATGCCTTTGCAATAATGAATCTGTTCCTTTATTGCTGAAGTATCAATTAAATGATGTACCAACAATATCCGGACAGACAATTTTACTAGGAAGCATAATTACTGACTATAATCCCCTCAGTATATAAAGGCCTCATACTGATTAGAGTAAGAAACCCTGAAATAATATACAACACATCCTCTTTACCATCAAATTCCCTGAAACCTGGTATTTTTGGTTGACAAGATGAATTAGGAATATAGATTCAATAATTCCCCTCCTGAATCATTTCATCTTATATAGACACAAAGTTACTCAAATGGAAGCTAAGATAAAAACATATTACAAGGATGTGCAAACTGTAAAATAGGACCTGACAGATATTATGTCCATATTCCACTGAACAATAATTATTACAGGAAGTCTAAAAACAGCAATTCTTCAAATTCCCATCTATTATTGAAAAATATGTCGAGTTTGGGAAAAGGGAAACAAAAAGTCTACTGTTACAGTAAGATCTTTTCAGTGCAAGAACACTATTCCTGTACAGAAAATTAGATATTTGAAAAGGATTCCTTTCATAGAAATGGCAATGTTTTGCTGAAGAGGTTAAACTCCAGCCATTTGTCTAGACAGAGTGGTGTTTCACAAAGAGTAAGATCGACTTTAAATTTGGAATTAATTATGGCAGGCCATTCATGCCACTGGTTGCTCTCACCATTATGATCTTTAGACAATATTGTTTCCTTCAATAATGAATTATCAACAAATGTAAATTCTGTAGATGTTGTATGTCCCTTGGGAGACCAATGGCAGCAAATGGTGAGCCTGCCATAGTTAAGTCCAACTTAAAGTCGATCTTAGTCTTTGGGAAACACTCCCCTGGTTCTTTTTTTACAGGAAGTATACTTACTTTTAGCTCCACGAAGGACAAAGCCAAAGCCCTTCTTCCCCCTCTGAACACAAGCGATTCTAGGATCTGAATTCTGGTCTTGTTCAGCTCCATCAAAGGAGGGCACACTGCAATAAACAACAACAAAAAATGTGTATTTATTACACGAAATATACAGAAGACTTTGTATATTACATGAAATCTACAGAAGACTTTGTATATTCCATGAAATCTACAGAAGACTTTGTATATTACATGAAATCTACAGAAGACTTTGTATATCACATGAAATATACAGAAGACTTTGTATATCACATGAAATCTACAGAAGACTTTGTATATCACATGAAATATACAGAAGACTTTGTATATTACATGAAATCTACAGAAGACTTTGTATATCACATGAAATATACAGAAGACTTTGTATATTACATGAAATCTACAGAAGACTTTGTATATTACATGAAATCTACAGAAGACTTTGTATATCACATGAAATCTACAGAAGACATTGTATATCACATGAAATATACAGAAGACTTTGTATATTACATGAAATCTACAGAAGACTTTGTATATCACATGAAATCTACAGAAGACTTTGTATATTACATGAAATCTACAGAAGACTTTGTATATTACATGAAATCTACAGAAGACTTTGTATATCACATGAAATATACAGAGGACATTGTATATCACATGAAATATACAGAGGACTTTGTATATCACATGAAATATACAGAGAACTTTGTATATCACATGAAATATACAGAGGACTTTGTATATCACATGAAATATACAGAGGACTTTGTATATCACATGAAATATACAGAGGACATTGTATATCACATGAAATATACAGAGGACTTTGTATATCACATGAAATATACAGAGGACTTTGTATATCACATGAAATATACAGAGGACTTTGTATATTACATGAAATATACAGAGGACATTGTAAATAATATTTGTACAGGATAGTTTGTCAGTTTGATGTAGATCACTTCAATTTGAAAGGCTCTTTTTTTCAAAATACTGTCGACGTCAGCGTCATTATGAACAGACAAATCCATCATATATATTACTGTATGGATCCGTCGGTTCATAATTATGCTGATGATGCATGTATAATGTGTTGTACTCTCATACCCCAGAAGGGGGTCGCAAGAGTCAATACATTCTATTCTATTATATTGTATTCTATTCTATGTAATGTTACAAGTACCCCATAACTCTACAGAATCTTTCATTCCTTCTATCTCAGCATTTATTAGGTAGTAGTAGATTGCTATTTCATAAACCTACATGTATGTTTCTTGAGATGGTTGAGATGTGAAAGAAATATCAAAGGAAAATATTACAAAAACATGCAACTGTTTTAAGTTCTTTAATCTCAGCACGAGCTTGAAATGTGATATTGTTTTATCAGTATTATTTCTCCCAAACATCTCTTCCGCATTTCAGCAGATGGCCTATAGAACCTTTCAGAAGTAACACTATTGATCTCCACCTGCAAAGAATGTTGCGTGCACTCATACATCATCACAACTATGACAATGCCAAGAGAAAAGCCACAGTAGCTAGTTTAGGTTTCATAATCATTAAGCTCTCCAAAATTTATCATATCGGTACGGATGATAAAGCAAGAGGAAATGGAATTGTAATAATTGTCATTTTGTTGACTCCAAGATAAATCATTCAGGTAGTGTTTCAATGACTTGTAAAGAATCATGGACTTAGCCATTTGTCACCTTTTCAAATTTTGCAATATATCAAGTTTTATGAAATTACAGTCCCTGGGAGTCGAATACAATGAGTTTGGACTTGCTTGCTGGATGTGCATTATAAGATAAAAATTGTGAAATCCTCAAAATGAGGAAATAATTTTTTTGTTCTCCCTTTTATTGTTGTGTTTTTTTTTCTGCCAGTTTATATTCATGTATTAGATATTTATGGAGGAAATCCTTTTCCCAAATGGCTTTAATGTATAGGCCTGCCTTCAGTATACATGAGCACAAGAATGTTGTACAACATTTGCTCCAGCAATTACTACTCTGCATCGATTCCCTGAACTAAACTAATTCTTGGGTTTCAAACAACCCTAGACCAAACACTATGCTAACCCTAACCGTAATACTAACTCTAACCTAAAATAAATTTGAACCCTAACTCTTAGCCTTCACGAGCAAGAGTCGCCCGAGCAAATGGCAGATTGCTGTACAATGTGTCACAGCGTCTCTACACTTGTGGAAAGTTCATTATGATATTAAATCTGCTAAAATTTATTAATGAATCTCTAAGTTTTTTATGACCAACGTGGATTATGACTAATTCATTGCTCCTCTTAAGAATGCTAGCAACAAAAAGATTGTTGGGCCTGTCTGTGCCGTTGCTATGGAGATTGACTTACAAGTTTCCCTGCAACATTCAAGCAGAGATGAACAGATAATAGGACGTGACAAAGAAGCGAAGAGAAAGACAGAAAGCTAGACATTTTTGTTGACAGGTTGCTATTCTCTGTACCACTCTAATATACACTGGAACCTTTGGATTTTTAATAACTCTAATGCCCTTTTCCGGTTGGGGGAGAACCATTAGAGTTATTAAAATCCATCAGATAAAAGCTTTTCCGTTAAGTTCAGTTTAGGGTTGAAATGTGGCGCTGGTAATACATCTTCTTGTACCGTTAAATCAAGAAATAAACGACTGCCGGTAGTCAAGCAGCGCCCCAATGTACAAACTGCATGTAATGAGTACTGAAAGCAAATTCATTGCTACATGTACAAACTTCACTTTGTACATACATGTATATGCGGAAGTTCTTTGTAAAGTGCCTTGATACAATATATTTCATTCACCTGTTACAAATAATTTTATTTCAGTAGTCAGAATGTGAATTGCAATGTGTTGTTAGGTAGGGCAAGCCATAATGTTTGTCCTACCTAGCAACAACTAATGCATGCAATTGGCATTCTGACTGTTGAAATACAATTATTTGTAACGGGTGAATGAGGCACTTAACAAAGATTTGTTTATTAAATTTGATTACATAACAAAAATGGTCTATTAAAACTAATACCTTTTGGGCTCTCTATATAATAAAGCAATGTGTGCTACACAGAGACTTCCTGTTAAAGGTATTACAAAGTTTTGGGAAATTTTGGAAATTGGGTGGATAGTGATTCTTGACAATTTTGATATATTTGGATGCCCCTGTGGATGTATTATATTTATAAGCACTAGAAATTTTAGCCTCTAAAACACTTCTGCTTTCGAGAAAAATTGAATATAACAATTTACCGGTGCTCCCGGTAATTTCGATAAATTTCAAATAGCGCCTACGGCCGTACAGTGGTAGCTGCGACCATGGAAATCTCAGAAGATGTAGTTGTGATACATAATTTCAAAACGGGAATCGCTAATTGATCGATGTTAGTCAAGAAATATTGTTTTATAGCTTAATTAATATCTTGACCTTGAGAGGGAGCTATACAACATAAAGAGTTTATTATTTACAATTTCATAACTTTAGACTCAATTTCAACGGCGACAATGATCACTAAATATTGTAGGATCGCATATGCTTCCAATGTGTTCATTTGAACCCAATTCATGACCCTATACCAAAACTTTGTATTACCTTTAACCCTCAAACACTCATATATCTGGGCCCTGTTTCATTAAACTTGTTATCAATAAACAACTTGCAATAAATGTTAGAAGATACCAAAGTCATTATGAGTGGATGAGAGCAATTATGTCATAAAAGTTTAAGCATTTGCTACTGATAAGGAGTTTTATCAAACGGCGCCCTGATCAGAAAAAAAAAATTGAGCAAACATACCTGTTTGAAATTGGAACATCCTCGGCTAGATTCAGCTTACTGGAGCCTAGAGAATAAGTGGAAGAATAAGTGGATGAGTATTTTGATAAGTTCATGGAACGTCGTTTCCTGAAGAACTTCTTCATTTTATCTGAAGGATGATACGACACTCGGCAAAAGTATTCAGTATCTGATCACACACATTTACGGTTCGCACCACTAGTGTTTGTGAATTATAATTTCATCAACAGTTTGTCAAGCGTTCACGGCAATCAGAGTTGTATCTTTCAGCTTGTATCATGCAGCATACATTTATTCCATGATGTTGAAAATCCAACTTTGTGAGAGATCGTTTCCTCTGGTACAGGACCATCCAAGTAATTTGCAGAAGTGTTACAGTTTTTGTAGAAGATAATCCTTGTATTTATTCCTCGATTGGCTCAATGTTTCTTTCTTGAAGTGTACCTCACACATTCACTTCAGCATGTCACTATATTCCTTCTATATAAAAATTTGGAAGATATTATTGCTGTATTCAAGTACAACTTCATCTAGTTGTAAATGAATATATTGATAGCAAAGTCGATGCACTAGTGCCCTTTGGTAAAGCATTAATTCTCATTACCAGGTCCCTCGGAGATGACCTAAAACAGTCGGTCCTCTGGTTGCTTACTAACGGGCATTTATGCTTTCTTAGCATTCAGGTAAAATAATCACTACTACTACCACTGCTACTACTAGTACTACTAAGTAGACTGAAGTGAGGATGGCTGTTGAGAACCAGAAGGGCATTAACCTTATGTAAAAATGTGCAGGACTTAAGTCAATGCCATCCTGGCTCTCAGCAATATACCACACAAGCCAAAAGGCCAGATTTGAGAGAGTTCATATAGTACATCTGGATGGCACAGGTTTATGCATGAATCAAACCTGAAAGTTATGAATCCAAAAGAAAAAAGAAAATATCCAATACTGGTTCTGATATTTAGGGGAAACACCATGCATACAAAGTAATCCTTGGAAAAGACCAAACTGTCTGCAATCAAGGACTTGTTAGAGCAGTATAATTAATGCATCCACAGTCCTGGTATATAAACACATACATGTACGGTATGTACTTCTTTCTTGCATCTAGACAACCTCAGAGCCTAGAATGTAGGTGACATAACAAATGTTTAAAGCCAGTCAAAGCTACACTGAACCCCCAAGGGTTAAGTCAATGATCAGGATGATTGGAATTGTAGACACAGACAATGAGGCAGCCAAAGTCAGGGCATTCCATGCATAGCAGTGATTGTCTGAGGTTTAAAGCCAACAAAGCAACAGGATTAACAGAGACCAAGAAAAGCCAATTAGCAGACAAATCAATAGACAAATTCTGGGGCATTATGGTTTCTACTAGTACTACAGCTCGCTTCACCCCATCTAAAGGCTTTTCCCCTCATGCATGCCTCACAAAATGAGGAATTCTGACCATAGAGTTCAATTTGGTTGTCACATCCAGCAAAGGAATACTTAAGAACAAAGTACACTTGCAATGTCTTGTAGCCTACACATTTCCTCAATTCTCAAAGAACATCATCAAAAGCCTATTCTTCAGGCAATCCAGAGAGAGCTATGGTGAATACTGAATAGCAGTTTTGCACTGTTCTTGCCAAGAAATAACCATAATGAGGACACAGCCAAGATCCTTCAAGGTCTTAGACCTAATCATGGATGATATGTCAAAAATGCACAATGCTTTCCTAGATCTTATCACACTCATTAACCCACTACATATAGGAATCATGAGGCTCCTGTGTTAAAGTCTATGAGATTAAAACAATTCAGTAGTCAATGAGTTAGGGCTTAATTCAATTCATTTCAGTTCAAAGTTTTAGGTCGAAAAGGAAACGAGCTGGACATAGCTAGCAGGTGGCAATGGACTGAACAGGTCTGAGGGACATCTTCAATAGACGGATGTGACAGGAGTGTGAACAAGATAGAACAGATAGGAATTTGCGTCAAATCGTAAATTATGCAAGGGGTGTGAATGGACGGTATTAAGGGATTAACACAGAGGCAATAGATTGAGGTTTGAACACAGCAGAATAGTTATAGTGGAATGACAGGACATAATGGGAAAAAAGTCTAAAAGAAAACGAAAATGGAATGTAGAAGGATGATGAAAAGGAGATATAAAAGGGAATGAAAAGAAGATATAAACGGGGGATCAAAAAAAGAAGTAAAGAAGAAGTAAAGAAGAGGAAAAGAAGAAGAAAAAGGAAATAAGAAGTAAAAAGAAAGTAAAGAAGAGGAAAAGAAGAAGTAAAGAAGAGGAAAAGAAGAAGTAAAGAAGAGGAAAAGAAGAAGTAAAGAAGAGGAAAAGAAGAAGTAAAGAAGAGGAAAAGAAGAAGTAAAGAAGAGGAAAAGAAGAAGTAAAGAAGAGGAAAAGAAGAAGTAAAGAAGAGGAAAAGAAGAAGTAAACAAGAGGAAAAGAAGAAGTAAAGAAGAGGAAAAGAAGAAGTAAACAAGAGGAAAAGAAGAAGTAAACAAGAGGAAAAGAAGAAATAAAGGAGATAAAAAGGAGAAGTAAAGAAGAGGAAAATAAGAAGAAAAAGGAAATAAGAAGTAAAAAGAAAGTAAAGAAGAGGAAAAGAAGAAGTAAAGAAGAGGAAAAGAAGAAGTAAAGAAGAGGAAAAGAAGAAGTAAAGAAGAGGAAAAGAAGAAGTAAAGAAGAGGAAAAGAAGAAGTAAACAAGAGGAAAAGAAGAAGTAAACAAGAGGAAAAGAAGAAATAAAGGAGATAAAAAGGAGAAGTAAAGAAGAGGAAAATAAGAAGTAAAGAAGAAGTAAAGAAGAGGCAAAGAAGTAAATAAAAGGAAAAGAAGAAATAAAGGAGATGAAAAGGAGATTAAAAGAAGAGAAAAGAGGAAGGCTGTCTGCTTGCAGAACAGGTAGACCAGGCTAAACCTATGTTGTTTACACAAACAGAAGATCTTGGAAACGAAGACACTGAACAACACTTGCGTTGCCTAGAAACCGCTTTTATCAGAAACTTGATCATAACCACCTCGCCACCTCGTAAATCCTGGCTCCAACCACTGTTGAGTCATGCTTGGGGAATTCCACAGATATCTTACGTTTATCTCACAAACAAGGACGCTACCTACGTCTTCCTAAAATGTTAATGAAATGCATTCCAATATAATGCATTGTCTGACCAACTTGAAGCGCCTGACACCTTTTCTCAAAAAGGAAACTAATAAACAAGTAAAATACAGTCAAACCTTTAATATAATCCTTAGAAGTAACTTCATCCAACCACAATTGACGTCACAAAAAGGAGGACATTGATGAGACTGGTAAATGTATCATCTTATCCCAAGGGAGCACCGATACCCATGATCAAAGCATGCTAGACTGGTTTTCAAAATGACCATGACCCCCCTCTTCAGCAAAGGGGAAGTGGGAAGAAAATAAATGACAAAAAAGTAATAGGGAGGGGTGCTTTTGGTTTGAAAAGGGGAACTGATCTCAGAAAAATGAACAAAAGCTCTCAAGTATTATGTGATCAGTGTGATGACTGATAACATGTAAACAGACGTCACAGGTCGACAAAGGTTCTCAAAAAAAATATTTGGAATTGCATGAAAACCTCCTGATGCTCCTATTTAGAGTATGAAAATGACTTGAAAAAGTAATTACTTTCCATTAAAAAAAAAATACAATGAAAATAACAACCATCCAATAAGTAAAACACAATAATTCTTTTGGATTTATACCTATAAGCTACATACAGCACACTATTCATATTGATAAAATAAGCATGAAGTGAACAGATGCCTGAATTCTTAATTTGAATTGTAGGCCTATAATATGGAAAACAGAAAACCTTTACACAAAGCAATTATTAAAAAGTACATGGCAGACAGGACAATACCAGATAAAAACGTGAATTTATCTTTGGGAAGTTGAAAACAGCAAAAGCTAGGAGAGTTACCCGACTTTGAGCAATCCTCAAAAGTAAAACAAATACAACTGTTGAAATAATACCATCACTGTGGTCGGTCAGCTAGTAATATATGGTATCATCCACAGAAATATATTCCAATTGAAAACAAAACAGTAACAATGATTGAGTAACAATTCAGCCTGTATATAAAGACCTTTCAAGGGAGCAAGATATAAAGTCTTTATAAGCAGGTGGACTACTTAGAAAAACAAAGTGAAACAACATCCAAAGGTAACAAAAAATACACCATTGTCCATCTATAGATGATTGATAAAGAAACACCCTTTTTCAGCTGGTTCATCGCAGGCACACAGAATGAAAAGAATGAATTATAAATCCAGATCCTCTGAGAAAACAAATTCAAATCCATTCATCCACAAATTAATCCAGTAGTCCAATTCCAGTCACAAACTTATTTCAGAAATGAAGACAAATCCATCTAAACATCCAAAATGAATCCACATCTCAAACGTGTTTCAAAATACAAACTTGTTTGGTATAAACACGGCTCAAGGCCACTATGAATTTTGGCCACAAAACTTCCTCCACTAGTTCACAGAAGCTTGCAACTTTGGCCTTATATACCTACTCCAAAAATAAAGGGAGGCACGTGTGCGCAAGCGCGGGCATGACTGTTGGTTTCTGATGCCCTTTGTATTTAGGGGTAGTCGATGGTTATCACATCAACGTGATGGGCAGTGGCATAGCGAGTCCATGAATATGGAGGGGCGAGGGGTTGTATAAATCACAATCACATGCAGGGGAAAGGAGGGAGGGGGTTCATTTCATACTATTTAAAAGTGATTGCTTGTATGAATTGGAAGTAACATTTTACTCATGCTCTCAAGGATAAAAATCATCACACATTTTTAGTGCATTAAATTAATTTCATGTTACTCTTTAATAGATACTGTAAGTGGAAATGGCATTTATTTTCAATTGTATTCTTAACATATTTCATGTATTTGCATCCATCTAATAAAATTATTTAAAAAAGAATCAACAATTTTAAAATGATGTTAAGTTTTTTAAACATTTTGTTTGCATCGAATAGAACATATGTTTGCTCTTTCAATCAATTTAATGAAAAGATGTGGATGGATTCCCCTTTCCTACCTTCCCCTCCCCCTCCCTCCATCAACCACCAAAAAAACACTCAACCTCAGGTAATTGTATCTACCGGTATCATAATTGATTAGTAATGTTTCTCATTATCTACCCCCTCCCCCCCCCCCCCCCCATTCAATGACTTTGGATTAACAATGGGGAGGGGATTCCCCAGCCTCTACCCTCCCTCCACCTCTCTCCCTCTCAACCGTGAACACCTAAAGTAGGGGGGATCTTTCAGTATTGGTTAGGAGTGGTTACCAGTGTGCGTCATTGTCCGATCAAAGTTCGCTACCATTTTATGATCAGCCAGTAATCAGTAAACTCCAGAATACAACAAACATCATGTCAGAGAGCCTACATTCCTCCTCTTCTTGACAATTGTGCGTCATGCTTAAACTTTGCTTGCATCTTTGAGGCCAGAAACAGAATGATTAAGGTGATTCAATGATAGATTTTAAAAATGAAAGGAAGACTTTAAAAAAGTGACCCCCCCCCCCCCCCCCTTTGTAACAGGATGTCTGTGTATCACCTCTTTTTTCACTGAATGAGGCTGTAATAGAGAGATATAAGAACCATATGGATATAGAAAAGAAATACTTTTGTTTTGAGAGGAAATCCATTTAATTCATGTGTAACCTTGTCCTGTTTACTATTTATACCACTTCCTAAAATCCAATCTGATATCATCGTTCCGTTCGTTCTACTGTTAAATAGATTATTTTCATGTTATTTCCTCAATATGGTCATTTCTCATTTCTGACTTATTAAACTCTGTTCTAAAATGTAAAGTATTGATTGTGACTGAACTGTAATTTGCTTCAAAATGTTTCTTTTTTTTTAATTAATTTTTGTATTGCTTAATCTAACTCTTTCATTCTCTCTCTATATCTCTCTCACTCTCAGCTATTTCTCTGAATATCCATTGTTGACATCAACCTTCTCTTTATCCATATTGCTTCCTCTCTCCCCCTCTCCCCCTCTCTCTCATCCCCCTCTCGCCATCTCTCTCTACCCCTCTTTCCCCTCCCCCCCCCCCCTCTTCCTCTCGTTTTAAAAATTCATAACTCACTCTCTTTCTCTCAACTTATCTGATGATACTCCATTTCTTTTTCTCAAAATGTTTTACAATATTTATATCCCTCATTAATCAAAACAAAAAGTTAAATCTGTATTGATAATTTGTGTTCCATGCAGAAATAGTATTATTATTTTCTCAAATCTAATTATTAAACAGCAGAAAGTCTCAGTTGTCTAGGTCTGCAAAATGTATTCTTGTCTGTCTTTTACCAGTATTAATCTGTGTCAAAACTACTTTTAACCCATTCACTGCTGCGTTCTCTCATTCACATAGGGTTAATACAGGAGCCACATAGTTCTAGGAGGCAAGGAGTTAAAGCTTATTTTCTGCAACATCTTGAATGACCATGGAAATATACATATAGATATGAGATCCTTTTGCCAATTGAGTTTTAACAAAAGAGAGAGGCTGTACAACATTAACACATGCAAATCTCAATTCTCACCTTCTTTAATAAAACCTCTCCTTCCTGCTTCGCATAATTAACGATCTGATAAATCACCTAGCTCGTTACCCAAGTAATTAAGGTATGCTAACGACCTGAAGCGGTGCATGAACAAATGTTGCATAACGGCCTTTTATTGGGGCTCCGTATAACAAGTAATAAACAAAGCCCAAGGCTAGGACCCATATAATGCAACATGTTATCACATTCACATGTACATGCATGTAATGTTCATGATAACGTCTTGATTAATTTGTCTATTCTTTATATAAAAAAAGTTATAAAAAGGGGGGAAAAAGCAGACAGACCAGCCTGTGCCCATAATGTTTCTTCCGAGTCTGCATTTTTTTTTGAGAGAGATATTTTTATTTTTAAGTTACAGTTTCAATGGTATACTTGACATATTCATATTCATGATAACCCCTACTGTTTTTTTTCTCTCTCTCCATCTCACTCACTCTCTGTCAATCTGTCTGTGTATATGTGTGTCTGTATCATTATCTTCTATAAGTCTCCCTCTTCTCTTCACTTCATTTTTAAAACACTGTATATATTTATTTTTTGTAATGCACTATACTAAAATGTTTATTTATTATTAGTATTTTTTATCACTCAGCCTTTCTGCTTTCCAAACTGCTTCCTTTCACTATAACTTATCCACAAAAATTCAAATTATTGAGAATGTATTAAAACTTCTAAATATCATATGTATATGAAGTGACTGGTTAATCTGTGATCTGGGGGGGGGGGAGCATTTCACAAAACTTGTCATCAGTGACAAATGACAATTTGTGTTTATAAGCTACTGAAATCCTTGCTTCTGATTGGATATCAGCAGATTTGTCACTGATTTTTGTTATTTGAAAAAAGGCTTTGTGAAACAGGTCCCTGATCATTTATACAGTGATATCTTTTCAACACACTGGTATCTATGAAACATCTCAATCTACTCCACAACATGTAAGTAAACCTCTGGGGCCAGTCAAGATCTGAAAACGGAATTCATGCGTGTCTTCCCTCTCCATTTTATTTGTAAAGCCAGTTCTTATCTTATTTAGAAACGGAGATGAGGAGAATTTATCTGGTTGAACAAATAGCACCGGTGGCTTTTCAACAATGTTATCAAAGAGCACCAATGTTTGAGGATAAATATCCAAAAAAATGTCTGACTTGCCTAGCAAATACTTGCATTCAGTTGTCAGGAAGAGCCGTTTACTTGCAAATATGTTCCTACTTCACTTCATTATGTGCAAATATCGAAGAGGGAATGACATTATTTTGTTCGTCTTGGTTCTGGCTCTGTTCAATACCTGCAGACTTCTAAGAACCGAATTTTTCCCGCAAACGTGTATTCCCTTCAGATGCTGAGAGTTCCTCTATCGAGTCCTCATAATTTAGACCAAAACATATCAATGTCTTTGACCGAAATGTGGTTTCTAAACACCCTCAAACAAGCATCAGTTATTAAACATTTATACCTACATTCAATTATTTTTTATCACTAATAGGTTCAAGTATAATTCCAATAATAATACACTTGAAACTAATATGTGCAACATACTTGGCCTACGCCTCTATAAAACTACCGCTCCACTATAAAACCAAATCAAACATTTTGGCGTCACAATGCCTCAAGTTGGGCAACCCAACCCAACTTAGTCATGAAATAGAAATGTCAGGCAGAGATAAAACATTACAAAACAAGATTTCCAAGAATTGATACACCTCAATAACACTACTTCAAGTACAATGTACAATTCAAATTCAGCAACAAACATAAAAGGCATAGATCTACATGCAGAGTTATCAACTAAATTATTCATATCACTTGTAAACTTGATGTATTTTAATTTTTTTCGTAACTCAGGAATGAAAGGTGGACTTGTTCAATTAGAGGGCCTTTGTTAAATACTTTTAGATGTAAGCTTTAATATGTCACATTCTCAAGAATGATAAATTGGGACAAATACATTTTTTTACATTCTTAAAACAATTACGAACGTTGATAAAGGGTATGAACAATTTAGTTGTTGACTGTATGTAAAACCCAAAGCAAAACTACCGATCTGATAACACCTGAAATTTGGGGCCATCAAACACAACAACAAAAATGTCTGGTTTTGGTGGTAAAATGGTGTGAAATTCCTTTGAATATGAGTCATAGAATGTTTATGATCCGAGTTCAGTTATTATTATCATTACAAAAGTCAGGTTTCCAAACCGGGTTTCGAAACAAAACCATGCCATTGTAAATTGAGAGCAGCTGTACAAATTTAATTGGTGGACATGAATGACTCAATGTGTGATTAATGTAAATGTATGTATTGAAGCTGCCCCCCCCCCCCCTCCCTGGCTGTCCTTCTCCATCACCCTCCCTCCTTCTTTCTACCCCATCTTTCTCTCTCTCTCTCTCTCTCTCTCTGCCCCTCTTGCAATCTCTCTCTTCATTGACCTAACCCCCCCCCCCCCCCCTCTGTATGCTCCCCCTCCCTTTCCACTTCCACATGTATTTGGTCATACTAAGGTCATATTGACGTTTCACATATGTGTGCTTGTACATGTATGTACCCATTGTGGTTGTTGTACTTCCGTTGAATATCCCACTTTTGTCTCCGTGGTTTACAGGAGATGTTTATTCATCTAACTGTTGGTATTCCCCTTTATTTCCATCGTTTTAACTCTTAATATAATCTTATTGTTTCTAATCTTTGTAAAGAGTTTTTTTTTGTGAATTTCATCATCACAACACCCACCATCATTAACGTCATCATAATCATTATCTTCATCATCATCATTCCATTTTCATAAGTAAACATTACCACCACAACAATCACCACTGTCATTATTGTCATCATCATCACTGTCATTGTCGCCATCATCATAAACATCATCAACACAAGCATCTTCAATTTCCTTATTCCAAAATCCATTTGGTAAAGTTGCTCAAACTCCTTTCTCTAACATTTGAAATGCAGAATCATTACCAGAGACTCAAAGATAAGAATCACTTACTTTTCTTGTATTTGGGTGAAACTGCTTCTACACAATATGATGGAAACCATCCCATGCTATGAGCGACTGTCCCCTGCCAGTAGTTGTATTCACCTATCGCCGTTACTGAAAATACAGAAAATAGGGAGGCTTATAAGTTAAATTGCATATACATCTACCTTTTTGACCTTTGAAGCATAAAAGTATATGATTATATATATATATGAAAATGATTGCTTACTATTTTTTAATTTCTTTTTTGCTAAACTACAGCTCAAAGTGTATTTAATATGATTCCTACATTAAATTTTTAACCCCATATGGCTTGTTGGAGAATGTCTTGCCAAAGGACATCAGTGCTATGACAGGGAATCAAACCCTGTACTGCTTTGTTCACAGTCCGGAGACTTGTACTACTGGACCACAACACTTCATTATCCGCTTTGACCATGATCAACAACTTCTTTGATAATTTTTATGTAAAGCGCTGTGAAACAACATTTAGTTTGTAAGAGCGCTATAGAAATGACTTTATTGTATAAATTGTATTGTATTGTGTTGTATCCTGGTTTTAGCTCCGGTAACCATAGCACTCGGTGCAACCAGAGAGTAATTTTGCCTAGAATGGTCTTCATAGACAGGTATGACTGTATGCTTACCTTCTACGTGATCACCCTTGTGTAAGGAAAGTTCACCGACCTCTTGAGCGGAGTAGTTCTGTTTAGCGATGTAGTAACGCCCCTTGGGGGCTTCCTTTATTCTCCTGTGTATCATGGGGGCTTTCTGGATACTCGCCCCTACTGAAGAAAAAAAATATAAAAACATGGAAAATTAAATTAACATGATTGTCTGACTCTCTCTTTTAAAACAAAATAATATTTAAAAAACTGCCCTAAAGCAATAATCGGCTTCCTTGATACTTCTGTGTATCACAAGGGTTTTCTGCATATTTGCGTATCCTCAGGATACAAAAAAAAAGACAATACAAATTGATGGAGAGTTGCATTGATATTATTCTATAAGTTTCTTTGCCACAATTGTGTAACGATTGCCCTACGGTAATTACCTTTAATAGGGACTTCCTTGATTTTATGGAGTTTTCTGGGTAACATTGCACTACAAGCACCGTCAAACATTCTTAATTAAAGAAGCATTGTTCATGGGCCTTCATGGGCAATTGACACAACTCTGGTGTTAACCCAATAACAGGTGTTAATTGTCAATCACCAGGATTAGCCTTCAGTTTTATGACCAACATGCATTATATAATGCTTTGCATTCTCCACTTAAATTTAAATTTAATGTTAAATTTCCCTCAAATGAAAACTTTTAAACCCATGATTGGTATTTCAACCAAGTTTGTTGTCAGCGAACTATGACCTACTGCACATGGAAACTGAATACCATCTCCTTTAAGTTTAATTTCACAGGACTTCAGAGAGAACTCCAGTAAAAAAAACACACTAATATCTATACTGTTCTTTTGACAGGGCCCCCTCGGAAGACGGTGCATGTCACTGATGGACTACCCTATACAAATAATACTAATTATGATGATGATGACGAAAACAATAATGCTGACCATGATAAACAAACATTAACATTATACAAACAGGTGGAGGATGTAGTAACATGTGAAAGTTATTAATATAATGTATTCAGAAAGTATGTCTAATTATTGTACCAAGATTGATTGATGTGAAAGTCATTATATGCAATTAAGCTCCTTAACATCACAACATATCATTTATACTGTGCACATTGACATGTCATGTCATTGATATACATGTACAAGTGGACCTACAACGTATATGTATCATATAGTATGTACTAAAAACACTGTCAATCGCGATAGCTCAGTTGGTAGAGCAGTGGTCTCGTAATCCGGTAACCCTGGTTCGAAACCAAGACGATGCGCTAGTGCCCTTTGGTAAGGCATTAATCCTCATTACCAGGTCCATCGGAGAGGACCTAAAGCCGTCGGCCGTCTGGTTGCTTACTAACAAGCATTCATGCTTTCTTAGCAGTCAGGTAAAATAACCGTCACATCATCACAATCAGTACTGTCTGTTTATTTGTAGCTCATTGTGAGAGTCCTGACAGAATGTGAATTTGTTTATCAAATTACATGTGCATGACAGGGAGATTACAATTTTGTCAGTTTGAGTTCCGATCTAGTAGCGATCAAAACTTTTGAGAACTAAATAACTTCCTTTCATATTCCCATTTTACCAATATGTTTCAATCAGAGAAACGTGTTGGTAAAATGGGAATAAGGAAGTTTCATTTCTTATTCAAAATTCTAAAGGAGTACGATTGGTCCTTCAAAAGTTATCAAATCATACGCTTTTGTTGTTGTGACAAGAAGAGTCCCCCTATAGAAATATTTTTCAAAAGGAGATCCTCAAAAGAGGGATTCCTCAAAAGAGAGAAGTTCCCCAAAAGAGAGGTTCCTTAAAAAAAAGGTGTCGTCAACATAAGAATCATTTGAACACGGTGTTCCCTCAAAGATGGTTCCTCAAAAGGGGGAGACTAAAATGGAGTACTCCCAATAACTCACTTTATGACATATTTATTGGACATAATGTATGGCCTGTCAAAAAAGACAGAGTCTGAGGTTCTTTCATAACCCTCAAGTCATAACAGGCGAGGTGCTTTTATCAATCATAAACTAATTTAGAAAGAGGACCACAATAAATGTCCACTTTATAACAATACTTGCTTTTGTAGAACAAGAGTTTGTTTGCAACACATAATTCTTTAAAACTGGCTACAAATCCACTAATGAACAAGAACACAAATTCTTGCCATTTAATATGATTTAAAAAAAGTTAAACCATCAAATAACAAATTTAGTGAGAGAAATTATGAATAATCATGCCATCTAAACTCATTTCAACTCGAGGCTGAATTTGACTCCCTCCCATCTAAACTCACCAGAACTTTAAAACTGAGCTTCGACAAGACCGCAAAAATCACTGACAACTGTTTGACAAATCTTTGGGCTACTATAATAATCCTTCCTCGAGATGTCAAGCACTATATGTGTACCTTCCACGAGACAAGACTTTAATGCACTATTTCCTCAAGTAACATCACACGGATGACTGACTGCACATTAAAAAGGGCCTGGCATTTGAGCGCTACCTTAGGTGTTTTAATCAAGAGTCTGGAAGAGAGACATGGGCAGTCATTGCGAGAGAGGGCGAGAGAGAGAAAGAGAGGGAGAGATAGAGAGAGACAGAGACAGACAGAGAGAGACAGAAACAGACAGAGAGAGACAGAGATGGTGGGAGACAGACATAGAGACCTAGTGAAACAGCAAGACAGAGAGATAGAAAGAACCAAAGAGAGGGCAGCCACACAGGAAGACTCAAAGAGACAAACTACCTACAGCAGTAGACAGAGAGAGAACAAAAAAGAGAGAGGAGAGAGAGAGGGGAAAAGGGAGAGGGAGAGAGAGAGAGGAGAGAGAGAGATAGTGTGTGGGAAAGAGAGATAGAGACAGATAGATACAGACAGGCTGAGAGATCGTATGAAAACAGAAAGTAACAGGCAGAAAGACAAAGGAAGAGAGACGTATACAAGACAGATAAAAGAGAGAAACAGATAGGCAGAGAGATGTAGAAATTAATCAGAGAAAGAGCAAGACAGTCAGATACTTGAAGAGAAAGAAAGAAAGAGAGAGAGGGAGAGAGAGAGAGAGAGAAAAAGAAAGAGAAAGAGAGAGAGAGAGACTAGTACAGGAATAACCTGACTCATCGTTAATAGTGGCAGTGTTCACACCATAGCTATCTCATGAAAAAAAAAAATTAGAAAAGCTTTTCTAAAAGATCTGGTTGAGGAATATCAAGCAGTTTTGAAAATGTCCAAGAGATTTGCTAATCAAAACAGTGCAAGAACAGTCTGCGCTCCTGAACTTTGCTGAAGAATTGATTGATTGGTTGATGATTAGTCATGGTAAACACCTATCAACTTATAGCAATTTGTTTGCCAGTGAAAAGGGTGCAGAACTTTGCACAGTATATGCATGAACAAAAGAAATGCTGACCAAAATAGATATATTGTAAGAAATTTCAAATTTACAAAAACAAATTGAAAAGAAACTCAATGAAAATTTGTGCATTGGATATGTGCATGTAGTGTAATGTCAACACTGCTACACAAATGTAAAATCTCTTGTCGCTGGGACACTATTTGTGTCGACTTATTTCCGATTGTTTTGGAAGTTGGACCATGAAGGAGAGCTTTCTGTCTCAAGAAGTGGTGAATCATTCAGAGATGACAGACACAAGATGTGCTTTTCACCAACTGTCTGCTCCGGGCAGCAAATGCTGTCTAAGAATTAAGACTTCCTGTCAGATGTTTGATTTATGGATAATGTTGAGTTCTGGTCATGCGTTTGCATTGTGAAAGCAACGATGTGTAATTGATCAGAAAAAGTTTGATCATGTAACATATACTTATTGGTGTGTACGGCAAGGTTCTGGAGTTATCAAAAACCCTTAAACCCCCCCCCCCCCACCCCCAGAATATGCAGTTTCAAAATAGCCCAGGCTAGATAGGGTTAAGATATCAATATTGATATGGGTATCAGGCTCTTAAGTTCATCAGCTATTTTTTAGCACGATTTACAAGCTCTTGACTGCTCTAAACACTAACACTAACACCCAACTTGAAATCACTCAGTGTTGTTACACTGTAGTTATACTGTTTTACCGATTTACAAGCTCTTGACTGCTCTATCGCTAACACTAACACCCAACTTTAAATCACTCAATGTCGTTACACTGTAGTTATACCGTTTTAGCTCTTGGCTGCTCTAACGCTAACACTAACACCCAACTTCAAATCACTCAATGTCGTTACACTGTAGTTATACCGTTTTAGCTCTTGGCTGCTCTAACGCTAACACTAACACCCAACTTTAAATCACTCAATGTCGTTACACTGTAGTTATACCGTTTTAGCTCTTGGCTGCTCTAACGCTAACACTAACACCCAACTTTAAATCACTCAATGTCGTTACACTGTAGTTATACCGTTTTAGCTCTTGGCTGCTCTAACGCTTACACTAACACCCAACTTTAAATCACTCAATGTCGTTACACTGTAGTTCTACAAAACAAAAATGGCTATATACCTGCTGATCCGTTGCTGAGGCTCTTCTTTTCCGGCGACCCGGGTATGGTCGCGAGGGACATACGGGACTGGGGTCCGTACTTCTCCTCGCTCTGCTCCAGGAATGATTGACCTCTGACCTGGCTCAGTGATTGGGTCTGGTTGACGTAGTTGGCCCATCGCCTTCTCTTGCTGAAGGTGGGCGTGTCATGTGATGAGACTGAAAGGTTATGGTGATAGATGGAAGCAAAATGATTTAATGAGCACCAAAAAAAATCCAGAAGAAGAAAATCCATGCAGGTTAAAGGTGCTATGTCTCATTTGCAGGCAACATTAAATTCTGTAGGACTTTGCGGGAATTATGAATATGTCACTATGTCATATCTGTGAAATGTAAACTAAATTATGCAAGTAAACCTGTTTACTTTCTAGAAGTCACTGTCTGACACTATTTAGTAAGTGCCTGACTTCTATTTTTTCTTTAGTATTAACATACATAAAATGAGCTGTAAAGGTAAATGAGCATTTGTCTACATCACTAACCCAATTCTTGTAATGGCAAAAACTAAACTGATTGAATCTTTGAGCAGCACAAAACGTACGACCATTCGGTTAAAGGGTCTGAAAATCAGACTATTACAAAATTGATTGCAATCACTACAGTTGATTTGACAACTAATGCTCGTTATCTTCCCATTAAAAGACATTTTCTAGCCCTGTCGTTTTGAGGGAAGTTCTAAAGTATTATTATCTTTAAAATGACGTTGGAATTAAACCTTTTCATTTGTTTGGCCTGCAAATGGGACATAGTACCTTTAAAAGCACTATTTTAAGTCATCATTTCTCTGTAAACTACACCAATATTCCCAACCTTGATTACAAATGACTACCGGTACAATTATGAAGTATGAAATACTTCACAGTTGCGCCACAGTTAGCATATGATTTAGTACAAAACGCTTATCTATGGGGTTTGGGTAAAATTAATACCAGACATAATATATTATGCGGGTCCCATTGCTAAATGTGTGTACATGTTTTCTATTCTATTAAAGGCAATATTCATTTAAGCTTCAAGGACAACCTGTTAAAAGGTGAAGTTCACCCTGATATTTTGCTGGTAGTAATAAAAGCAGAAAAACAAGAGAAACAAATTAGTGAAAGATTGAGCAATATCATATTTAAAAAAAAGGAAAGTTATGAATCTTTGAAGTTGTCAATATGAGAACTCATATTGGCAAAAACTGTGACATATCTTGCAAGGTCCTATCCAATTGGCTGTGTATAGAAACATTGCATAAACTTTTGTTTCTTACTTATTGATGATGGAGTAGATTTCTTTCATACAGGGGTTGTATAGAAACACATACAATAATCGTATTCAGGGTGCATGTATGACTGAATTTTTTAAAGGGAAAATAGAAATTTAAGATTTCATTTTACTAGAGAGCAAATAAATGGTAGGGGACCTCGCAAGATACGTTGCAGAGTTGCCAATTTGTGTTTGATTGATAGCAACTTCAAATATTAATATCTCTCTTAATTTTGATTGGATTATGTTCAAACGTTCGCTTTACTGTTCCTCTAATTTCTCTGCTTCAGCTGCACTACACTAAATGAAGCTCTTTGTTTTTCTTATCGAACCCAAGTGTAGGACTGGATTTGTAGAATTCAGAACTTTAGAAATATCTTTTTTTTCAAGCTTGTCAAAAGATAGTAATAAGACAATTCTTTTTGGGGGTATTAACCCAAAGACCCCCTTCAAGTTTTTGTAGGTCAAACATTGAAAAAATGCATAAAACAGCGCCTGATGCATTGTGCAAGCATTAATCAGCCTTTAATTCTGTCATGAACAACATTTTTGCGAAATATGCATGCCTTTAATTGCAATATCTATAAAAATGGGCAATTAAAAAATTGTCAAATAATTTGTTAAGAGAACGAATTTCAAAATCTTAATGCTATCATGCTGTGTACAAAAAAAGCATAATGGTGCTACAATAATCATGCAATGTGCATATAAATGTCATCTGAAAAAACCACAGCAAAACACAACAAGAAAAGTTACCAAACTGTAAAACAGCAAATAAAATAACAAAACGCATTTGTTCTCAAAACAATAATCCTCTTTATATACAATAATGGGTCTACAGGGAGAGCACACTTTCTCATTACATTAAGAATATTATCCTTGCTGCTACTGCTACTACTATAACTACAAATATAACTACTACTGCTACTGCTACTGCTACTAATACTATGACTACTTCTACTACTACTTCTACGACTACTACTACTGCTACTACAACTACAACTAAACTAAAAGTATTACTATCGCTAGGACGACGACTTCTATGACTACTACGACTACTACAACTAAGACGAATACTACTATTACTACTACTACTACTACTATGGATGGAATATCAATGGAATCACACAAACACAACTGCACATCATTACATACAGGGTGCAAACATTTATAAAACAAGATAAAAATACACAGGCTTAAGGTCACAGGACGATACGGTAGAAACAACAGCACAGCATGCTCACTTGTTTTGGTATACGCACCAAGAATCTGACCAGAGTGATTTCGTATCAACTCGGCCAACTCAAAATTGTTGGCCAAGATGGCGACCTTCGATGGGAGAGAAAGGGTAGGCATGGCAGCAGAGAACAAAAGACAATAAATGTTAAAAGAAATCAATATACAATGCAGTTATATTTCCACTCTTCAATTTAAATAAGCATTGCAACATATTCATTTCCGACAAAAATTACAAATAGGCAGACAAATTCTACAAAATATGTAAAGATAATGTAGAGTTATTATTGCGAGAAATAAGAATTGAATTACATGGCATTTAGGATTATCATAGTTGGTAATACTTCAATCATCAAATTAAAAATACCTACTTATTATCTTTACAGGAATAAAAGTCAGTTATCTCTTCCTTATTAAAAGGATCAAAAGGCACATTTTAAATGCAAATGATAGACAGGTATATGATGAAAGTGTCTGAATTCTTAGTCAAATATCTTAATTAAATTAATGCTTCATAAAAATACAGAACAAATTTGCCATTGTTAATTAAACAATCCTTTTCAAATATTTTTAATTACGTAAAAAATGATTAAGAAAATGGAACTGAGAACTAGACGATAGAGTTGAATTAAAGGCATCGTTTAACAATGTTAAATCTCTGATGCATGGCCCTACGTGTTATCAGTGTCTTTGATATAGTGTAATATTGAAGCCCTTACAAAATTGCACTTCAAAATGATCAAGAAGTGCCTCAAAAAGTAAAATTCTTTAAGTAACATGTTCTACCACACTCTTTTCCCCAATAGACTGTAGTGTTATAAAAACCGTTAGGAAAACAAAAAATTAAATTTCGATTTCCAGTCAAAAATAACTTGATAATCAGACAGAGGATCGGCTTGTGAAAGTCATGGGATTCCTAAATGACCTAAAGGTTTATAATTATGATTGCAGCATGAGCTAAATCCAGGATTTTGTGTCAAAATCTGAGGCAATGTTACCGAGCCACTTAAAGGGATCCGGTAACTTTGTCTCAGATCCTTTTAAAAAATCCTTCATTTAGCTCATGCTGCAATCATAATTATAAGCCTTTAGGGCAAACATGAATCCCATGACATTTACAAGCTGATCTTCTATCTGATTACTAAGATATTTATGATTGGAAATCGAAATTTCATTTTTTGTTTTCTTAACAGTTTTTATAACACTACAGTCTATGATTGTAGACTCAAAGATTATTACTTTTTTAAGGCACTTCATGATTATTTTGAAGCGCAATTTTGTTAGGGCTTCAATATTACACGATATCACAGACACTGATAACATGTAGGGCCATGCATCTCAGATATAACATTGTTAAACGATGCCTTTAAAGTACCTGGAAGGGTGTCTGGTTGGCCTTGTTCTTGGCCACTCTGTCGGCCCCCCTGTCCATCAGCATGTGGGCACAATCCTCCTGACTGTAGAGGGCGCTGACGTGGAGGGGCGTGTTACCTGCCTCGTTGACCAATGAGAGGTTAGAGCCGTATAAGAGGAGGAGCTTGAGAGCTCTGACACGCCCATAGCGACATGCCTGCGAATATTGACCAAGCCATGAAAATAAAAGCATTAGTATTTTAATTGTATACCTGTATAATAAAACTTTACTGACATTAACATTTCATTTCGATATTAACAAATTATTACCACAGCATCTCTCTCAACTTCTACTTTCTCTATTACTTTCCGCTGTCGCTATTTCATTCTCTTTATCTATTATTGTCTCCATGTCTCTCCCTCTCTCTATATATATCTTTCTTCCCCCCCCCCCCCCCCCTCTCTTTCTCTCTCTCTCTCTCTCTGTCTATTTCCTTCTCCTTCTATGTCTAGCCTTCTATATAAACATGTACATGTATCTCTCTCTCTCTCTCTCTCCTTCTTCTCCTCTCCCTTTCCCTCTCTCCATATTCACATTTCTCAATCTATCTCTATCCTTCTCCTGTCCCCACTAATCTCTTTTTCTCTCTGCTCTGTTTTCTCTTCATTGCCATAATGGTACAGTATGTATATCTTTATTCAATTTGTTTATAAAGATCTGATTCATTTAGCGTACCTGACAAGTCCTATTTTCAACAACAAAAATTCTTCAGGTATTTCTTCAAGTGAATCCCATAAAAAGTACAATTCTGCTATTAAAATTTAGGCATCCAGACATCATCAAATACAAAATTTCTCCATTGCTGTACTTAACGGCTCCTTCAACTCACATAATGTATGAGCCCCCAACCCTGGCTATCTACAGGCGAGACCTCTGCACAGTCTTTGAGTAGTAACTCTGTGATGTGCGTTTCTGAGTCCGTGACAATGCTGTAGTACAGCGGTGACAGTCCTCTGTCGTCTTTGGAGTTTGGGGATGCCCCGAGATCGAGGAGAATCTAGATGAAAAGAAGAAACACACAAAGTAGAAAACAAATCAAAATGAGCGCAAAGGACAAGACTGTACAGTTAATCTTGAGATATTGTTTTGCCACAGAAGGTTATCTTTGTAGTTTAGAAAACCTAATGATCTAAAATGTACAGGAATTAATAATACAAGAAACAACTGAAGCAAAAAGTTCTTGTATTATGTGAGAAGCTGTCTAAAATGTCATTTTTAGCGGGAACCAATCACCAAAGTTTATTAATGTATTTATCTGTATGTCTGGGGTTCCCTATCATGATATAAAGTTCAAAACATGAGGTCAGAGTACTCTGAAACCTGTTATGCGAGTACAAGAATGAAGTAAGCGATGTAGTTTTTTATAATACAAAAAGATATTGACAAAGTAAAGTGTTAACAGAAAATGAAATTAAAGGTAATACAAAGTTTTGGGAAATTTTGAAAATTGGGTGGATAGTGATTCTTTACAATTTTGATACATTCGGATGCCCCTGTGCATGTATTATTAGCACTAGAAAATTTAGCCCCTAAAACACTTCTGCTTTCGAGAAAAATGGAATATAAAAATTTACCGGTGCTCCCGGTAAATTTTGATGAATTTCAAATAGCTCCTACGGCCATACAATAGTAGCTGCGACCATGAAAATCTCTGAATATGTAGTTGTGATATATAATTTCCAAACGGGAATAGCTAGTCGGTCGATTTTAGTCAAGAAACATTGTTTTATAGCTTAATTAATATCTTGACCTTAAGAGGGAGCTATACAGCATGAAGAGTTAATTATTTATAATTTCATAACTTTAGCCTCGATTTCAACCGAGACAACGATGACTGAATATTGTAGGATCACATATGCTTCCAATATGTTCATTTGAACTAAATTCGTGACCCCATACCAAAACTTTGTATTACCTTTAAGGCAGATTGAGGGATAGACAGGGAAAGGGAAAGGAGATGAAAAGATAAAGATATTTCAATAAGGCTAATAACTTAAGAATAAATGCAGATGATCATAAAGATGTCAAGACATTGGAGAAATATTGAAAGATTAAGAGAAAGAGAGAGAAAGAGAGAGAAAGAAAGAGAGAGATAAAATGGGAGACAAGTGAAAGATATATAAAGTGATTGGAGAGAGAGAGGGGAGATAAAGGTGAGACAAGTGAATGAAAAAAAGAGAAGGGGAGGAGAGAGAGAGGGGGAGAAGAAAGAGAGGGACAGAGGTAGAGAAAGAGAGAGGGAGAGAGAGGAAGAGAGAGGAGAAAGACAGACAGAAAGACAGAAAGAGAGAGAGAGAGAGAGATAAACGATGATTGCGCTCACAAAAATAATAACAATTACTTCACAATTTCCGGGATTGAATTTCAGCCAGCTCGTGGGAAAATTTAATACGGAAAAAGGAAGTGTCGAATCTCAATCAAAACTGTCAAACTTGAGTGCACAAGCTAGCCAATTAAGTCAGTGCACTTCAAGTTTGTTTATAAACAACTCAACTTCAATGAAGTTCCCTAATTTAAAGGCGATGTGAGCTCAAGTTACAGGACAAGAGAAACTAGCCAAAAGTCTTTCTGGATTGTTTGTCACGCATCCATTTAATCATTCTGTCTTTTCTTGTCTCCCTTGAGTGGTCTTCGATTACAGGTTTCACTGTATTATTAACAATATACCACGGCTCATTAGACACGGGAGCATTCACTGTACAAAAGACTTCAAGTATGACTGCTTGATTTATTTGCTCATCATCCCTTTCAAAACTATTCAAAATTCGCTATTTCTGAAGGGAACATGGGCATTTCCATGTACCTACAATGTATTTCTAGTAACATTATGTACAACAATATAGGATCTTACGAGAATTCTATTTTCAATATAACAAATTGAGACCTTTAAGTCAAAGTCCTTTAAAAGAAAACCTTTTCTATCTCAGCTTGATTACCACAAAATGATCAAAACGAACAGGGACAGTGTCCGGTTTCACCTGACGTAAACTTGGCAATTTCACGCTCACAAACTACGTATGTTGCCATGGTAATACCTATCTTTGGAACCGTAAATCTTGGAAATTTGACAAGGAAATGAGATAGGGGAAGGTTGATGGCTTTCTAAAGCAAAATAATTATCATTTTGTTCTCATTTACTGTTAGTTTGTTTGATATTGAATTGCAGGGTGTTGAACTCAATGTAAAAGTAGAGTTTGGGTGCCAATATAAACTTAAAATCAACAACATATTTACAAATTCAGTCATGATTTTGCCATATAAATATGCAACCTTTTGATTGTTTCAGATAATTAATATACCATATGCCTCATATTGCATTTTTCCTGTTCTACATATGTGAACATTATATTGAACTACTCCTATCATCTAATCCATTATCTATATGTTTGTATTATGAATGTAAGCATAGCAATTCTATTCATGATTTATAGATATTAAAGAAGAATCGTATTGAATATTTCTTGTTGAAATACATTTTGATTTAATATGATAGAATGGTATAGCACACATAAAAAGTGAAATATCAGTGTTGCCAATCTAATCATCCCAAAGTAATATTGACAGCTGATGATTAATGTAAAATATTGTGCACATGTGTTTATTTGTGTAATTTAGTTTCTATTATTGATTAGTTCGACTCTGTTGGTTCTACTTCATATTGGTTTCATCATGTTTTTTCTCTCTCTTTTGGGCCATACTTCACAAACATTTGCTTTTTTTTTGGTTCTTTCCATATTCAATGCTGTATTTTGTATTAAAGTGTGTATGTTTTTATGGTTTGGGTTAAATAAAATATCCTGAATCTTAAATCTTGAATGAAAGAGGAGCAGACGGTGAGACCTACAACCTCTGGAGTTCAAAATCTGTATTCTTTAATCCCCAAAGTTGTATTTTACTGACAAAAGTTGTATTCTTAAAAATAAACACAGACTGTTTCGCGGATCAATGGCTCTTACAGTTCCTACATACAGGAAGAATATTTGTATGAATCATTGGTTGAATATGGATGATTACGTCATGACTGGTATGTTTGATGAACCAATGAACATCCTCAAATTGCCAATGAGAGATGCTTGTAGGATACTTTACAGGACAGAATGGGCATTTTGCCATTGAAGATGGCACACACACACAAAAAAAAATTTGTTTATGTTTTTTATTGAGGAAAACCATACTGTCGTATTTGCTTCTAAAAATTGTACGAAAGACGACTAAATCGTACTGGTTGGCAGGTCTGGAGGAGGCGCTAGTGCCCTTTGGTAAGGCATTAATCCTCATTACCAGGCCCGTCGGAGAGAACCTAAAGCCGTCGATCTCCTGGTTGCTTACTAACAAGCATTTATGCTTCCTTAGCAGTCAGGTAAAATAACCCTCACCACTACTACTAGTGAATTGTAACATATCATTACTTGGATGTATAAACCAACTGGGTACCCATATATTCACCTAGGTTGAGAGTGGCAAAGGTAAGTTAATGTTAATCATACAAAATATTACCTAGGATAAAACAAAAAATTGAATACTTACATCAAGAGACTTGACGTTGCCCTTCTGGACTGCACGATGGACCGGGGTGAAGCCGTGTCGATTCCTGAAATCCAGGTGAGCGCCCCCATTGACCAGAGCCTTGAGAATATCCTCGCAGCGGTCCATGGAAACAGCGATCGTCAGCGGAGTTTCTAAGAGTGATAGGAATAGAGGCAGATTTAAAGAAATTGATTGATTGGTTTTGTTTAGACATGAAAGCTAGGTTTATACATGTAGATGAGCAGTTAATAATAATAATGATAATAGTTCATCTATATATAGCGCGTATCAGGACCATAGGCCCTCTCAATGCGCTTTCAAGATATACATTAAATCTAGAGGTTTTAGGCATACTTGTGGCAATTGCAAAATTATAACAATTTGATTTAAATTGATACTTCAAGTGATCAGCCCAAGAGTTAAATAATAATAACCATAAAATAGATAAATCAGGAAGATGAAAAGTGAAAATAAAAAAGTCTAACAAGAAAGAGAAACAAAGAAAGATTTAAATGAGGTAACAATGACACGACAGGGGGAAAAAAGGGTGAAAGAGGGGGTGAGAGAAAGAGAAGGAAAAAAAAGAGAGAGAAAGAGAGAGCAGAGAGAGAGGGGGGGCGGGGAGAGAGAGGGTGAGGGACAGGATCCTGGAAGAAAAATCTTCACATGGCTTAAAACTCTGGATGAAAGACTACACCTAGAGGTCAACCCACCTCAAAAGATATCTCACAATGCCTCCAAAAATAGCCCTGGGTTATTGGGGTGACACAGAGCCTATTTTTAGACGGATAAACATGGTATATCTCCCCCCCATGCCAAAAGCACACATATCTTTCTCTCCAGTCCTATTTTAGAAATGAAATATATTCTCTTTGTGGAATATTGACCTAAACATGTGATACGTCATGGAGCCCCCTAAGAAGGCGATAGGCCTGTCTTCATCAGCTTGAGTTTGCCAAATAACCCGCTATTTTCAGACTCTGGGTATTATCCAGAAGCTCAAAATTGCATCCCCACCAGACCGATACGCTCATCACAAACTAGCTCGGACGGGCGCAAATTAGCCCGCTATTTACCAAATAGCTGCACATTCCAGGCGCGTAGCCAGGGAGGGGGCGGTGGGGGCGGTCGCCCCCCAAAAAACGACGGCCAAAAAAAAAAAAGAGAGAGAAAGAGAAGAAAAAAAAGTAAGAGGACGTAGGAAGAAAAAGGGAAAGGAGTCGCGAACAGTACAACGAATCGTCTTCTTTGTCTAATAATTTAATGAAACGTCAAAGCTTCCGCGCTTCGACTGAGAGG
Source organism: Strongylocentrotus droebachiensis (assembly GCA_035222895.1). Classification (NCBI taxonomy): domain Eukaryota; kingdom Metazoa; phylum Echinodermata; class Echinoidea; order Camarodonta; family Strongylocentrotidae; genus Strongylocentrotus; species Strongylocentrotus droebachiensis. Next base: position 177,753 of record JAVYIG010001769.1, read on the forward strand.
GGGACTGAATACAGATAAGGATTAAGGGTCGGGAAAGGTACAACGAATCGTCTTCTTTGTCTAATAATACGTCAAAGCTTCCGCGCTTCGCGCAGGAGGGGGGGGGGGGAGGGGACTGAATTTAGACAAGGATTAAGAGTCGAGAACAGTACTTCGAGTCATCTTCTTTCTCTAATAATTTAATGAAACTTCAAAGTTACCGCGCTTTGCGCATGAGGGGAGGAAACTGAATTCAGATAAGGATTAAGAGTCGATAACGGTACATCGTATCGTCTTCTTTCACTAATAAATTAATGAAACGTCAAAACTTCCGCGCTTTGCGTGTGAGGGGGACTGAATACAGATAAGGATTAAGGGTCGAGAATCGTCTTCTTTGTCTAATAATACGTCAAAGCTTCCGCGCTATGCGCAGGAGGGGCGGACTGAATTCAGACAAGGATTATGAGTCGAGAAAGGTACAACGAATCGTCTTCTTTCAAAGCTTCCGCGCGAACTTCCCTGCACCCACCCCCCTAGGGAGCGCGCTACGCGCACTCTTTAAGTGGTTCGCATGCTTCGCGTGCTCACTACCGCCCCCCCTAAAATGAAATCCTGGCTACGCGCTTGGCACATTCTGGAAACAAGTCCAAGATTTCTCTGGATATTTTCTTGACCAAATATCCTGCTAATTACAACTGCGGGCTGATGCGGACGAAATTAGCTGGATAATTTGCGATCGGGATAGTTAAAATAGCGGGTCATTTGGCAAACTCGAGCTGATGAGGACAGGCCTAATTACACATGTTGGTACCTGGTGGTAGAAAAGCGTTTCGGTCAAGGTCACAGATTCAGGCTTGAAAATAAAAAATGAATTTTGCAAGCTGTATCTTTGAGGGACAGGCCCCTGACAATCAGGCACGTCTTCATCATCTCGAGATTGCCAAATAGCCCGCTATTTCTGATTTGGGGAATAATCCAGAATTTACAAATCGTGTCTTCATCAGCTCGAGATTCGACCTCGAAACTTGAAACTCGACCTTGAGAAATTAGCTCGAGAAATTTTGCTCAGCGTTAGCGCATAGGGCGAGTCTTCGGTCTGGTTAAGACGCACAGGACAAATAGCTGGATATTTTGCCAAATAGTGGGATATTTTGCAAACTATCCCAAGATATCTTGGGATGACAATCCCGACTAAATATCCCGCTAATTGCTACTTCGGTCTATTGAAGACGCAAATTAGCTGGATAGTTTGCGATCGGGATAGTTCAAATAGCTGGATATTTGGCAATCTCGAGATAGTGAAGACAGGCCTTTTGAGGGACAGAGCCCCTGACAATGGTTACTTTAATTGAATTCCTGGCCGGTGTTACCAGCAGTATTATTCTACACAAAAGGTCAAATTTAAACCTTGCAAATGAAAAATATTCTAAATAATTAGATTCATGTATTTCAATCAGTAATTCCTTCTATTAGAGAACAGAGACAAATGGGGGAAATGTGGCGATCAATCAACGAGCTGGGAGTAGGTACCTTGATGTATAGAAGCCTGTCTATTGTTAAATAGTCTGTTTGGTATGAAAGGGGTATAGGGTATGATGCGATAAATCTCCAAACTGGAAGAAGATACCTCAATGGATGCCTGTCTATTGTTGGTTTGTTTGGTGTGAATGGGGGTATTGGGTATTATGACAGTATGAAAGGGGTTGATGATTAGATATTTCAATCAGTTATGCAGAGACTCGTACCTAGGAGACAATATCTCAATTGAATTTGATGCATGATTGGGGATCAGTACAGCTATTGAATGTCAATATAACTTACATGTAGTAATGAGTGATCCACGATATTGTGCTAGGGAGGGGTTGAGGGCAGGAGAGGCTTGGAGAGAGGGAGAGGGGGAGACAGAGGCGGGAGAGGGGGCGAGAGGAAGAGGAAGGGGGAGAGGGTGAGGAGGGAGAGGAGGAAGAAGGGGAGAGGGGAGAGGGAAGGGGAGGGAGAAGGGGGAGAGAGAATGGGAGGGAGAAGGGGGAGAGGGAAGGGGAGGGGGAAGGGGAGGGAGAAGGGGGAGAGGGAAGGGGAGGGAGAAGGGGTTGAGGGAAAGGGGGAAAAGGGGGGAGAGGCAAATGTCCATACAGCAGAGAGGTTAATGATGGACAGAAAGAGATAGAACTTGTTCTGACAAAGAGAGGGGGACTGAAAAAGAGGGAAAGGAAGAAGTGAGAAGAAAATAGATAGATAGAGAGAGAGAGAGTGAGAGAGTGAGAGAGAGAGAGAGAGAGAGAGAGAGAGAGAGAGGGAATCATAGAAAGGGAGAGAGGTAAATGTCCATACAGCAGAGAGGTTAATGATGGACAGAAAGAGATAGAACTTGTTCTGACAAAGAGAGGGGGACTGAAAAAGAGGGAAAGGAAGAAGTGAGAAAAAAATAGATAGATAGAGAGAGAGAGCGAGAGCGAGAGAGAGAGAGAGAGAGAGAGAGAGAGAGCGAGAGCGAGAGAGAGAGAGAGAGAGAGAGAGAGAGATAGAGAGAGAGAGCGAGAGAGAGAGAGAGAGAGAGAGCGAGAGCGAGAGCGAGAGCGAGAGCGAGAGCGAGAGCGAGAGCGAGAGAGAGAGAGAGTGAGAGAGAGCGAGAGAGAGAGAGAGAGAGAGAGAGAGAAGGGGCAGAGAAGGGGAACGATGTACAATTAGGATGAGACTGAGAAGCACTGATGAAGAGGAACAGAGAGATGACAAAGGAGTAATGTCAAAGAAATGAAGAGAGAAAGGGCTACAAAGGGAATGTACCCATGTGATAAAAAAAGATGGTGAGGTGGAGAGGTGGAGAGCAAGAGAGAGAAAGACAGAGAAAGAGATAAATATATTAAGAGAGACAGAGAGAGAATTGGGGGAGGGGAACGATGTACAAATGGTATGAGACTGATCTGTGTTTAGAAGGATGGACATTCAAACTGGGGGATAATATCTGGAGGTTTTCCTTGCGAACACAACATCGCCTCAGTCATGTACCAACATCGTTTCAATATACGCTCCAAGCTGGCATTGGGCTCCCGGTGCGAAGGAAGGCAAAAGGGGAGCGTTTGTTATTCCAATGTCTACGTTGAATTGTTGCTGGGTATTGTTTTCAATAACGAGGGTACAATGTTGCAGTAGCCTGACCTTTTCCTAATGGGAGTCATAGGATCTTTGAAATGGAGAGGAATTCAAGGAGAGCCGTGGTATGTGATTGAGGTGGGCTAATCACAATGGTGAATGATGGCAAGAATGTTAAGGAGGTTGCTAGCAGCTCTACGCTAATCTGTACGTTTACACATGAAGGACAATTGTTAAAGGTACCTCTAACATTTACCTGGGATCTTGAGTACTGATTCTAGAGGTACATTGGAGAGAACTGGCTTTCAATCATTTTGAAAACTAGCTTTAAATAACTCTAAAGCTAACTAAAAGGTAACCAAAGAAATGATTGGTACTAGAAAATCGCGAACAGCATCAAACAAGGATGTATGAAAGCCAAAGCAATCAAGCAATAAATTCCTAGCAGATACCCATCTACTAAACCTGGGTGGAGAGTGGCAAATGAAGATCAATGCCTTGCTAAAAGACATTAGTGCTGCTACAGGACTAGAACTGTGAAGTGTGAACCATGTCATCCACAGTCTGGAGACGTATCCACTAGATCACGACACCTCTACAACCAAAGTAAGAAGTAAAGCGAGACCTTTGAGGCCTAGAATGTACAAATTTCCTTTAAAAAATGGGGGATTCCCCTACCTCCAGTGGCCTCCTCATGGAAGTTTGGGTCCAGCCCTTTGTCTAACAGCTTGTTGATCTTGTCCACGTGGCGGTTGCGTACGTGGTCCATGAACTGCTTCAGGGTGGACTTGGTGTGGAACTTCCTCAGAGTGTTAACATCCAGGTTGAGCTGCCTGTAGACCCTCTTCTTGTACCGGAACTAAGATGTGGGCAAATTTGAGGCAAGGGTTAAGACTTAGAATTCAGATAGTTTAGGAACATTTTGAACTTGTACCGGAACTAAACAAGGGTAAAGGCAAGGGTTAGGAATTTGGATCGTTTAGGAACATTTTGAACTTGTACCGGAACTAAATGAGGGTAAAGACAAGGGTAGGAATTCAGATAGTTTTAGGAGCAATTTGAAAGCGGATGCTTTTTTGTTTCACATCAGTTTTTGCTCAAACTTTTACTAATCTGTTTCTCTTACTTTCCGGCTTATATCAGTGTGGGCTTCCTCTTTAATAATATGCTTAATGGAATGACCTCATGTTTGATGTCAACTATGAAACAGCTACCTGTCGAGTTTCATAAAAGAAATTGGTTTGTTTATAACAATGATTTATTAAAAACCCTTCTCCGATTGACTAAAACAATTTAACACCGAGTTAAAGCCCCTTCTCCCGCTAATTTAAAAAAGAGAGATAAATATTGCTTGCAATGAATCGCAATAATTACAATATTTCCTTCTTCGACTTTTAATTGAATAAATTTCAGCCCTTTATAATTACAGGAATAAATCCTTCATTTACTTTTAATCAAATTAATTTTCAATCCCCTCTCCTTAATAACAATACCTCGAGGTAGGGTCTCTTTTTGTCTATTGGGTAGTCGCTGATCAAACGCTCCTCGTCCAGAAATTTACCAGCTTTGTTGTTCTGGGGAAGCATGTAGAAACCATGGTTACGGCTGTCCGGCAGCTCCTGGATGGATGAGAGGATGAGAGAGGGAGAGGGAGAGAGAGAGAATGAGAAAGAGCAAGAAAGGAAAAGGAAAGGAAGAGATACGCATGAAGAGAGAAGAGAGAAAGATGATGGGACAAATATTTGAAATTGATAAGGTGTACATCATTGCTAAATATTTATACCTACTAATAATAATTGCATTCAATTCTAGTTCTATCTTTAACCTGTAACCCACAGGAACCAAGTGGCCCCCGTATTTAAGCATATGGCAATGATGGATTTGGTAGTGAACAGGTTAATAAGGGACTAATTGTCAACATGTTTCAATTACAAGGTGAACATTGTTAACCATGGTCAGTACAGAAAAGGAGAAATCAACTCTAAACAAGATGTCATTTCTACAAAATTGCAACGTCGTATACCAGAGCAGAAGTTTTAGGGTCCTCTTTTACGTTACACATTAATCTACATTGTAAGGTTCCTACAAACTGTAGCTACATTAAATTGTCAGGCAAAATGATAGTTTGGAATGTTTAATAATTTTATTCAAAATGCTTCAAAAGTCAACAAGAAATTGTAGTATTCCAATCATATCATTATGTGATGTTTTTTTTGTTCTTGGTTAGCTTGATATTCTGAGTCTGGATATTCATTTCACTAACATCACGGATATCTCCAATTCCGTTTAACCGCCAATCAAAACCGGACGGTTTTCGGTTAAACGATTTAAAAAAAAAAAAAAAAAAAAAAAAAAAAAATGTTTTTTTTTTTTTTTTTTTTCCCCCAGCAAGCCAGGTCCGTGTGAAAAAGCGGGAAGGACTTTCATTTAACTGCGAGGTGCATTTGAAGGGGCCGATTTGTGCTTGTTAACTTGTCACAAATAATAGTAACAATGTCGTTTTTAGAAGAATGTGTAAGATCATTAATGTAAATCAAAAACAGTAGAGGACCTAGAGGACCTAGGATAGAACCTTGTGGTACGCCGTGTGTAAAAGTTGGATGAATTATTATTATAAACTTCATATTGAGATCTATTACAAAGATTACTTTCAAACCAAGATGACAGACAAGTGTTGTTCTAGTTTCGGAGTAGTGAGTCAACACACAGATTACTGAGCTGGGAGACATTGCCAGGCATAGTGCCAGGTGGAGGGGCATAAATCGAAACTTAAAAAAAAAAAAAAAAAAAAAAAAATTAAAAAAAAAAAAAAAAAAAAAAAAAACGGGAAAACGAAACCGGCCAATTGAAAACGGAATCCGCCATGGGCGGTCGGATACCGGACGGTTAAACGTTTGGTTACAGCACTAATTCATATGACCTAAACTGTGTTACATAATAATAATTATCAATGTACTTACCACATCGGGGCACTGTAAGATATGTTGCTTCATATTCCATATACGCTCATCTTTTCTGAAGCATACAGATTTCTGGATAGAATAAAGAAACAAAAGGAGAAATTGAAAATTAAAAAACATTGGCAATCAATATTCAATCCGTCTTTTCAAATTGTGGAATAATCAAAACAATGTATTCACTTTATAAATATTAGCTTATTTACAAGATTAATGTATCTGTTAACGAGACTGTGCAGGTATTTGTGAATTACATTTTTAAATATACGTAAGACAATTCATATCATAAAGCCTTATGGGGCTTTACCATAACATAACTCCAAGTGAGAGTGTTTTAAAAGAGTAACAAAGTAAAAAATGAATGACAGTATAACAATAGTTTCACTCTTGGGGGAAATCAATTTCATTCTTTTTGACTCCTTCAAACTTTTGCCACAGAGGCTAATAAGCGGAGGTCATGCTGAGGTCGCTAAAGGTCACACCATGGGGGTCATGAGTCAGCATTGGACCAGTCCCTGAGGCTTGAATTCCAGACACCCTGTCATTAATTGGGCTGATTTTTACTCCAAAAATAGGCCTCTTACATCAGAGAAATTGCTTAGGTTCATGCATCATCATGTTGACTTCAAGTTAAAGGCAGAGTAATTTACTGACATCACTACCACTGCTGCAATGTATTTTCAATTGCACCATCTTTCAGCAATTTTCCGGTTCCTGTACCCCAAGCATAATCATGTGCGCATCATGCAGTAGGTGATGCATCATGGGACATGGCTGTCAACACATTGGGACAGTGTGAGCAGGAGATGGAAGTATACATAAGTAAATTTGAAGAAGAGCCTGTACAATACCCTGCCTTTAAGTTAAGGTTGTAATTTTAAACTTCAAAGTTATCTTGTAGAAACTTAAGGACCATGCAGAAGGTAGATATGGAAGCTTTATGTTTACTTACTCTTAGTATATAACACAAGTGATCTTGAGGTTAGTGAGATGAAACTACAAGAATCTAGGGGAGGGGGGGGGTGGGATGTGTGGACACAAATGACTGACGGTTCAGCCAGCTTTTTCGTTAAAATGACTTCTTGCTCTGCTTGTAATTAAAAACTGTCAATATTCTTGTTTCGGTCCTGTATGAACACATGTGCAATTAGTGGGTCATGCTTTATAACTGCGAGGTTTCTCAAATGTAAAGTTTAAAACTATGATGGTCCCATGTAAACATAGCTATAGTATTATCAGACTTGTTGGTGATTTATAGAAGGAGTGGACAGTGAGTCAGTATTACGGACAGTATTGATATCTAAAATATTTTGACAACTTTGACAGGTACCGGTAATAAATAAACCTGTGGATCAGAAAGCAGAAAGTTCAGATGAAGACTGAAGTGAGTCCATTATTCTCCAGTAGCCTACCTACAAAAAGCACTTTTTATGATATTTTGAACATTTTTTTTTTTAAGCGCTTTGTATATAATGAAAAGGCGCTTTTTGAATGAAATATTATGTTACAAGTAATATTTTAATAACAATCAGAATTGTATCATAATGAATGAGTTGTTGTTTGAGTGTACAGTGGGGGTGGTGACGGGAGTCAATCAGGATGGGAGGAGGGGTAACATTGCCAGAATATTTCAGTTGCTGAACATTGTTCAAAATCAAATGTTTGGTGAACATGATAGCATAACATCCTTTGGCTCTTGTGGAACTGATTTCTGACCGAAAATGTTCAGGAATAATAAATAAACAGCTCAGAACAGTATCTACCTCCCCACGATGAACATGCAGTTGGTGCCTATTGTTACCAGTACTGGTATATAATTTTTGCTTATTTCTGCTACAATAGTTATATACTTTCATAACCTAAATGAAAATGCAGAGATCTGTCAAATATCACATCACATCATTGCATAGCTGAATAGTCTGTGACATTAGGGTCTGTTCAGTCTGTTGGTCTTTTTTCATATCTCTGTTATGATAATAATATGTTTTTATTCAAACTTTAAAACTACAATGAAAATGTGCTGTCAAATATCACATCACATCATACACCTGTATGTTGCATGGCTGAATAGTCTGTTCATTCTGTGGGTCCCCAATGACCTTGGCTGACCTCTAAATAGGAGGCCTCCCTGAACAGAGTATGTTGACCTTGTGAGGTCAAATGATGAAACTGATATACACAAATTCAAGGTTCCCCTGACAGGTGCCTATGTACAGCAGGCCCATTCACACGTAGTAATTCATGAGATTTAAAACATAATCTTTTTTTAAATCGTGATCAGAATGCAACTATTTTGAACATGAAATTGATTGTGATTCTTACTGCACTAATTAGAGTATTTTAGAGTGTTTTTTTGTTGTTTTGTTGTTGGTGTAAACGACTGTGATCATTTGCTGCATGGTGTTACAACAAAGTTCAAACAAAGTAAGATAAGATGTGAAGATAGTATCATACAAGAACTGTGGCAAAACAAAATCGGAGGTAAATGAAGGTCATACCAACTAGGGCAGGTGGGATTTATAGGGCAGGTGGGATTTATAGGGCAGGTGGGATTTATAGGGCAGGTGGGATTTGTAGGGCAAGCCTTTCTTCCATATAATGTTGTACCTTACAAGATCTTATTTTTCTTCCAAGGCAACCATAACAATATGCGATAACATGGAATATTTCTCATCTAACTCACAATAATTTTTCATCAATTCAATACCTTCCTGACATTGACAACGACATACAATAAATAAATACAAAACAATAAAACAGTGTGCACATGTACAGGGTGTACAAGAAAAAATAAGGGCCTGTTTGAAGTTGAAGGGTATAAATCAAGACAAATATTATATAATTTCTCTCTAAAATCTGGACTGAACAATTCACAAGGCTAAATTTTGACTTGAAAGACAGCTAGATAATCCTCACAACAACTACAACATAGTACTAGAATTGTTTCAAGCCAAGAATTTGCATTTTGTCACGATTTCCTCCACTTCAAACAACAGGTGGTTGATTTTATAGACATTTCTTGAGCGCTCTTTCTCCTGACTACAACCTTTCCAACTCAGCAGCATTCTCAATGGATATATATGTACATTCCCACTGTAAATATGCATGTTGTGGCCTACAGGTCGTAAGCATACATGCAGCGCAGTGTGCTTAGCTGCAATGTCATCCATTTGAAATACCAGGCGGTAGACAAAAGTCAAGGTGATACCAGTATGCCTCACACTGTGGTAAAAAGGTCTTGCATAAAATTTAAGGAATTGATGAAATTGAGGACTAGCTATCAATTAGTTTATGAAAAATAGGTAGATGTACATGTGTGTACATGGTTTTCTCTGTTTATGATTCTGCCCACTCCCTTATACAGCTTTGTTAAATTTCATGGTCAAATTTTTGCTACCAGATGCTAAAATTTAAACAGAGGCAAATTTATTTCCAATGTCAATGTATCAGCATCTGTTATTATTTTCTAACCCATTGATGTTTATATTGAATTTGTTACATGTAGTTTGACCCCTTTTGGGCTCTTCAGATGACTGGTATAACATTTCGTAAAACTTTCAAAGCATAAATGCAATGGCTTCAGGGAGATCAAGAGACCATTTCCAAGGGGTGGGGTCAGACTAAATTAATTTAATAGAAAATGTTATAACAAGCTAAATAAAATAATTGAAGAAAAAAATTAGGCCTGAGTCATGTCGGGATTTTCATAAACCGGGTCCCGACGGCCTTGCACCGATCGGGACCCGGTGTCCCGAAATCAGCTCGCAGGATTTGTCACTTGCCTCTATAAAAAGCGCATATCATCAGTATGTCCCTTAAAAGTGACCTTTTTTATCAGTCAAATAAATCAACACATGCATACCTCGGCACAGATCGGTATATTCTTCCATTTGACATTATTTTTTATCCATGATTGGCGATGTTTAGTGCCATTATCGTGCCTCTAAAAGTAAAAAAACTGGAGCAAAAATAGAAAGACAACGATCGAGCCGCCATTTTGATTCATGCAGGTTGAATAAATCGGGTCAAAAAACATTATGTTTGAATAATAAAACGGCTTTCTAAAAAGTACTCCTTTACAACATACCGATCGAATAATTTTTAAAAACAAAATAGATATTGTTTCTATGAGTTTGAACACCGCATGCTTCTTTTAAAAGCTGAAAATTACTTGGTAATCACAAGAAGTTTCGATACGGATAGCTGTTGCAAGGCAAGTTCAGACTAGTCTCGGAAAAATGCGCAGTGCTCCTAATTGTTAGCTGTAATGCGTGCCAGAACGAACCCAAACAAAGACGTGATCGTAACGAGAAAAAAATCATTAAAAACTACGAGAGCACAATTGGAAAGACAACTACTGCTCAAAATTACGATAATCAGATAAATAACTTGGACAAAGAATTCAATAATCGCCCAAGAAATGCCAAAGAAATTGTGATAATCGAGGAGTAACTGGGTACATTTTTATCGCAAGGGGCTTGCTGCAAATACTCGAATCCTTTGTTATACTGCTTTTTACCGTAGAGGGCGTTATTTGGTTTCTAGCCTCGTGTTAGAACACGAGGCTAGAAACCAAATAACGTGTAATTCGGACATATCAGCAGGCCCATTCCGATAATGATTGTATCTATATTAACTCCTTAAATATCACTATTTCTGTGGCTTTTCTTGGACAACTATTGTATTATTCCTCCAAGTTATGTATCTGCTTACGATAATTTTGAGTAGTTGTCTTTCCAATTGTGCTCTCGTAGTTTTTAATGATTTTTTTCTCGTTACGATCACGTCTTTGTTTGGGTTCGTTCTGGCACGGATTACAGCTAACTACGAGGAGCACTGCGCATTTTTCCGAGACTAGTCTGAACTTGCCTTGCAACAGCTATCCGTATCGAAACTTCTTGTGATTACCAAGTAATTTTCAGCTTTTAAAAGAAGCAGGCGGTGTTCAAAATCAAAGAAATAATATCCATTTTGTCTTTTAAAAATTATTCGATCGGTATGTTGTAAAGAAGTACTTTTTAGAAAGCCGTTTTATTATTCAAACATTAATGTTTCTTTCAACCTGATTTATTAATCCTGCCGAGAGACCCGGCCAGTACAGTAGCTAGCTAGCAAGTGGCAACAACAACCCCATGGGGGGAACTGCTTTAATTTGCAACCCATATTTATATCAGCAGTTCGGATTGATTCAGGATGAGCTAGAATATGATTGGTAACAATTAAATACTTAAGTTTCAAGGTGGAATGATTTTAGTGGTGTGCAAAACTGCAATTTCTTACATATTTCATTATTTTTTTCGGAGCGTCGGTTCTCAAAAAACGAAACCGGGACCCGACGGCAATGGTCGGGTCCCGGTGTGATCGACCGTACCGACTCAAGCCTAAAAAAAATACAAGTTTGCTGAAGGATACTTTCTAATGGGGGTGGAGGTGGCCACAAATAGGGTTCCTCACACCCCTTCATCTTCTAACAATGCCTATGTATATAGCACACATCATTGTTCGCATTATATTGCACTGAATCTCTCCATAATGGCTCAACAAATGGTATATTTTGAAGATTATGAATGTTTGTATAAATTTAAAAATATTGCTTTAAAAAAATGGAAAATTGACTTACAAAGCTTATGTTTATGTTTAGAGAAGAATGTTGACTGAATCTTGTTTTCCTTTGGGATCTATAATCTTTGATAATTTGATTTCTTGCAATTACAGCTAAAAGAAAGTGACGAAGAGTATCTTTAATCCATATCAGTTAACACTAAAACATGTCTTCCTCCTATGAGAACAACAGCAGAGCAAGAACCTCAACAGAAGACCTGTCCTCATCAGCTCAGTTGCCAAATATCCTGCTATTTGAACTATCCCGATCACAAATTATCCAGTTAACTTGCGTCTTCATCAGCCCGAAGTTGCAATGAGCGGGATATTTGGTCGAGATAATCATCCCAAGATATCTTGGGCTAGTTTACAAAATATCCTGCTATTTGTCTGATGCATCTTCACAAGCCCAAAGACTTGCACTATGCGCGAACGCTGAGCAAATTATCTCGAGCTTGAGTTTCAACTTTCGAGGTCAAGTCTCGAGCTGATGAAGACGTGATTGGTAACTTCAGGATTATTTCCCAAATCAGAAATAGCGAGCTATTTGGCAATCTCGAGCTGATGAGGACAGGCCTAGAGATCATGTTGCCATATGATTGTAGCAGAAGGGAACCGTCGTCACGGAGACAATCTGTCATCATTGTTGGGGGAACGCCCCCTAAGGCTCAGAAGATGATGATCATCAATTCTTCCCTCCGTTCAACATACCCTTTGGAAAATCCAGGGAACATGGGCAACGCCCACTTAGACGATCAACATCGTCAGGAGTGGAATGAAAGAGATTGTGCGGTTGCCGTGGCAATGACTTATGGGTTAGTTACAACAGCAGGTGATAGCATCGTACATACTAGTATGCAGACAGACGAGACAACCATACATCTTAGTCATATATATCAAACATGTTTTCTCTGCCTATGTCCCTCACGCTGTTCTGTAGTGAAACCTTCACCTTCATCAATACATAACTTATAAAATGCCTCTTTGGTGAAGAGATGCTTTTTAATACGGCTCATGAAGAGAAATCCATTTGTACATGTAGGTCAGACAGCGTGGTTAACATTAGAGCAAATTATTCCTAGAATTTTCACAGAGACCTTTACAGACCTTTTCCTTATGGAAGTTATGTGAAGTGGTACTGCAGTAAAACCTTCACCTTCATCAATACCCAGCTTATGAAATGCTTTTTTAATAGAAGAGATGCTTCTATATATGGCTCTTAAAGAAGCAATAGTTTAGAAAGAATGGCAATTATTCCTAGAAAAAGCTAGAATCTTCTAAAATCTCTGTCACACATCAAAACTACTTGTCCCTGCCAAGGGAAATTCTCTGATAATGTACTGTATGAAAACCTTCACCTTTCATGCTCCCACTGACTGCAACTGTACATAACATTTAATGCATATTTTGTGAAGAGAATTGTTATGGTTCATACATTTTTCAAAAAAGCCTGTTTTCCTAGTATCACAAGTGCACAAGGGTATATTTCTTGGGAAAAGGTAAAAATGATGATAATTATATTACAGTGAGTCAATTACCAGTAGATTGGAAAATTGCCAGATCGCTGCTACAAACACATTTCTAAGACCTCTGCTCTCTTCTTTTTCCCTCTGTTTTCCTTTCTCTTCTCTTTATAGTCCCCCTAGCTCCCCCCTCTCCCAATTCCTTTCTTCTCTCTATCTCCTCTTTTAAAAGAAAAGGAAATTACTTGATATGTTCATGTATGTTTCTAACCACCTGCCACTAATGAACATGTACAACTACTGACTCTAAGACCCCGTTCTCACTCACTTCGTTGGAGCGCTCTGGAGCGCTCTAACTAAGACCCGCTCCTCAGGAGCGGTTCTTAGGTGAGTGAGAACGTTCAAAGTGGTCCAGGAAGCGGACTTCTGGACCGCTCCAGAAGTCCACCTTCCGAGGTGGTCTTGAGGAGCGGGTCTTATTAAGAGCGCTCCAGAGCGCTCTAACGTGCAATGTGAACGGAAAGCGTACTTTGAGCGGAAGTGAGCTAGTGACGTTGCGTGCGAAACATGTAGTACGGTACATACGGTTTGGATTCCGCGCGCGAAAAAAATGACCCGCCTACCTGAGCTGCCATAGCAACAAGACCACTTTGACTCGTGGAGCGGTTTGAGCCATAAAAACTGCTCGGAGTGTGAACGCTCGCAAACCGTTCCTCAAGACCCGTTCCTCTGGAGCGGTCTGGAGCGGTCTAACTTGGAGCGCTCTCAAAGTGAGTGAGAACGGGGTCTAAAGTAACCCTTCAATTCAATAGAAATAATAATTTGAAAAACAAATACATGTATACATCTCAATAATGGAATTTCATGATAAAGGACTTTGACCCTTGCTTTCATATCCATCAAGAAAATAAAAGTTGACATTATTTTATCATTGTGGTGGAGGAGGTATTCACCTGACCAGACATGTAAGTCTCCCCCGCACAGTATGAAATATGTCACATTATGACCCTCGCTATACATGCCAGCATTCTGTAGGAGGCCCTCTCTTGACCTTAACCCTCCAATCACAACAAACACCCAAACCGACTGACTCTCTGCCTGTCATTGTTGGGTGTGGTACTGAAAGGGTTAATTGGCTTTGGCTAGGTACATGTATATGCCAGATAGAGGAAAACATGTTTAGACAAGTGACAATCTGTTTATACTCGTTTACATGGCAACGGGATATGCTTGCATTCATATTTTCGGATTGCCTAGAAACATTTCATTGTTTGAGCAATATTGGTCTACTTGACAACATAAACAAGTTGGAAAATGTTTTCAAACTTCTTGCGCATCTCCCTACCATCAAGCTTGCCTAAGGTTTGCCAGACAGTCCAGAGCAACAGATGATAAATGTAATAGTTAATAACCAGGCACTAATTTAACAAGTGTTAATTAATTTTTAATAGAACAGTTTATAAATGTACATTTCAATATCTTTCACATAACCAACTGTTTATACTTGTTTCCGTGGCGACGGGATATGCTTGCATACATATTTTTGACTCCCCTAGAAACATTTCATTGTTTGAGCAATATTGGTCTACGTCACAACATAAACAGGTTGGGAAATGTTCTCAAACTTCTTGCACATCTCCCTACCATAAAGCTTGCCTAAGGTTTGCCAGAGAGTACAGAGCAACTGATGATAAATTTAATTGTCAATAACCAGGCACCAATTAAACGAATGTCAATGAATATTTAATAGACCAATTAATAAATTTACTTGATTATCTCTCACAAATCTATCTCTCCTACACAGCTGGCCTGAGAATTGCCAATCATACAGTCGTTAACATGCAGGCACTTAATATGAATACTTTATTACTCTTTTCACACTGGCAATATTTTGCTTAACCCCGTACTATAGGTGGGGTTAAGGGGGGGTCTTAGCCCCACCTATAGTACGGGGTTAAGCCTATTCCACTTTCTGTTCAGACTGGTTTTTACCAAAGTGGGCTAAAGTTGGCTAACCCCACCTATAGTACGGGGTTAACTAACCCTGCAAAATAGCAGGGCTAACTCCGCAATTGTGGTGCTAACTCCTGCTAACCCCGCAATTGCGGTGCTAAGCAAATGAATGAGAACAGAAACGAAAAATAGTCCGGTACTACGCAATGGAGCGTATCGCAGCTGGCCAGATGCGAAGTATGTCCAATCATAACATGCACGATATCCGGGGTTAATGAAATGCAGTGCGAACAGCGGGAATTTTCTTATTCCGGAATAGGCGCTAGTACGGGACTAAAAACAGCGGGTGTGAAAAGCCCCAAAAAATTGTCCGGGGTTAAGGATAGTACGGGGCTAAGCAAAGTACGGGGTTAAGCAAAACCAGTGTGAAAAGAGTATATGTGTTGGCGTTGATGAATTAAAGTGATTTGTTAATACATTTTGGAAAGCCATAAATCAAACTCTATGGAGCATGAACTAACGAATGGTTTTTCAGAGTAGATGAGCAAAGTACATGTAGATTGCTGTATTGTTGTAGATAATTAATGAGATGTTGCTTTTTACATCTACAATATTGTACTAGCTATTAGCTAAGGGGGTTTTGTTTAATGTGAGGCAGAAATGTGAATGAAGCCAACATATAATAAGACCAGAGAGATAGAGGGGGGGGGGGAGAGAAAGAAAGAAAGAAAGAAAGAAAGAAAGAGGAAGTGAGAAGTAAGAACATGAGAGTACAAGGGAGAAACAGAGGAAGGGAGGGAAAGAGAGAGAGAGAGAGATAGAGAAGGGAGTGTTGCTAATTATGCAACACAAAGTAGTTAGAAAGAGACACAATTAAGAGATGGGCCTACATGCTTGAGAAAAAGTGATAAAAGACTAATATACAAGCCTACTTTTGCACCTTTGTCATCAAACTTATGTAAACAATTTCAGATATTAAATGGAGGCTACCAATTCATAAAATAAACTCTACAAACATAAGAAATATGTCCAAGACATTCCATTCATTTCAGTAATAGGAAAGGCCTACGCATACAGTGTGAACACAAAGGGGCATGTTTACTTTTCAACAATAGCCAACAATGGGACAATGTCACCTAGATTGTTTTCACAGGGGAATCAAGGAAAAAAGCAAGGAATACAAAGGTGCAAGTTCTTTATCGCGGGGTAAAAGCAACATTCCCAAGATGGTGGTGAAAGTCAGTGAGACGACAATGACCTACATTTATATTGCATGACTCAGATACAATGTACATTAGGTAAATTATGATGTTCACTGGTGGATTAGTGGGGTAGGGGCAAACTTACCCCCTTTTTTTGAGCCCCCCCCCCCCAAAAAAAAAAAAAAAACACCACAAAAGAACCCCCAAGGCTCTTGGAAGAAGACAAAACTTAGAAGCCCCGCTCCCCCCCCCCTTTCTTTTTGCTTTTCAACAAATTTCAAAATGTTGTTATACAGCGGATTCAGGATCTGCCCCTAGTTATGACTGACCTTATCAACAACCCCCCCCCCCCCCCCCAAAAAAAAAAAAAAAAAAACAAAAAAATATGGTTAACTTACTGACATAATTAGTTTCTATTTGACCTTTCTCACATGTTTTACAAAACCACTTCCTGCCTTGACGACTACAACAAACGAACTTTGAGTGACCTCTATTATTTCTATTTCTGGTCAAAGAGCTTCATTGTGTTTGGAAATATGGATTAAAAATCATATTCAGGTTCCAAAAGAAAATAAGAAATATGGGAAGTGTATTACTGTACATATTTTCATTTTCTTATTAAAGAGTGAGGACATTTATCAAGAAAATATCGTTTGATTTCTAGTCGTTTATCAACTTAAGTAGAAATGTTGCACTTTCATGGTCTCAGTTGAATGATCATCTCTGCTTGATCTTACAGGCTATTGGCAACTCAAAACCGGTACTATGTCATACTTAGCAGCCAATACACAACTAATTCAGTGACAATTGCTTCCTGTATTGCACACAAGTGCTATTAAGATCAAGAAACGGCCCAATAATTAAGTATAATTATCGGTCTGGGGGGCTCGATCGATAGCCTCTTGGGATTTAAATGGATCAATGTCACATGAATTTGACCAATAAATTCATGAAAAGAACCTTCATTCTTGCAGAATAATAATAGAAGAGATATTCGATAGAGATCTCATTCAATTTACTTTAAATACAAAGGTGACATATCTAACATGATTTCCAATATTATTATCCTCAAGCAATTTTGTTTATTTTGTCTTGCCTCTAGAGTATTGCTTTCGCTGTGATCACACATTGGAGCAAGATTTAATGTGCGTATAGCAAGGTTAATTTTGTTCTTTAATGGTCATAATTCAAAAACATATTTAATATTTTGGAGGAAGAAAGGCCCTATTTTTTCATATTTTTTTTAAATGTTTTTTTTTATTATTTATTTATTTAATTCTCTTCCTCTGGACTTCTGACTACTTTTGCAATTAGTCCAAAATAAGAGAGGAACAGTGCCCGTCAAATAAAAATTAAAAACTACCCTCTTTTGTAATCTCGAATCTCATGACTCAAACTAAGTTTCACATGACCACTTGTGGCCTCCATCCCCCTCCCTCCTCCCTCAGTCCCTCACCATCTCCTTCCCAAAATAATCCAATGTATCAATTAAGACATTGGGCTGATTAAATGGATTCAAATATATATGGTACAGCAACTTATTTTTAGATAAACACTGAGGGTCATAAGGTGCTATTTTTAAACATACAGATTTTGTTTTGGTATCAGGATGGTGTCTATCACAGGTTCTGTTAAGTAATACTCACAATACACTTTTAATACACTTGTAATATTCTTGTAATATACTTTAAATGTACTTTTATGTTTTAATACACAAAAAGTAGTTTTTCCTTCTGTTTCTATGGGAGTGCAAAAACAGCTTCCAAAAGTATGTAACATTCTTCTTTGGTGTACAAAAAACAATAATCATTTAATGTCACTTTTGATATTGTTTTTAATATACCGGTACTTTTAATATATACTATTTCATTCTGTTTCTATGGGATTGCAAAACAGCTTCCAAAAGTCTGTAAAATTCTTCTACGGAGTACAAAAAACGAAATGTATTCAAAGTTTGCAACTAAATGTAAACAATTTAATTTCTTATTTTATTAAATGTGCTACATGTAGGTGTCAAGAAAAGGAGAATACCAGATTTCCCATTTATAACTGCAGATTGTATTGCTTTATTATATAAATAAATGTTTTATCGATTTTCTGATAACTACCCACTTCAATATACTCTTTGCATCTATATCTTCTTCTTATACCTGGGGGGTGTTTCACAAAGATCCTAAGTCAAACTTAGCTCTAAGTTGGACTTAAACATTATGGAGAGCCATTTGTAGCCCTTAAATAAAATATATTCAATAGCAAAAATTCAAGTATTTTAGACTTTTTATAAATTCCACATCAAGAACATGAAATCTCCTTGATAATAGAAAATATGAAAGATTTGAATCAACATTTTATGCCTTTTAAAATAACTTTTACAAATTATTTCCAAAAATGCTAACAGCTTTCCATAATTGTTAAGTCCAACTTGGAGATAAGTTTGACTTAGGATCTTTGTGAAATACCCCCCTGGGTTTTTTTTTCCCCTTGAAATGCACATGTACATGTTCCTACAAGTTGGAACAAGTCTATACTTTTGATTTCAGTAAAAGAATTTAATACAGATCTCAAATATAAGCGACATAACTTATATATCCATTTTATCATTGCTTTGTTTACATAACATCATTATTAAATAATGAGGTGAAAGATTATCTTGAACAAACAAACCAAGTGTTTGTTGGCTAACAACTTTGAAATCAGACTTATCAGAGTCCAAAAGATATTCTTTGAAATAAAATCAATACTTAAAATATCTATTTACATTTTCTGTAGAGCAACAATGCAGGCTACATATGGGACTATTTATGCAGTTTAAAAAATCAAAGTGAAACTTTTTCGGAAACCACAAACAAAACACTATTCATGGTGAGACATTGCTGTGGGAGTTGAGTGGAAGTCACAGCCAGCTGTTATCTAGCATTTTTATTGAAAGTACAATAATAGCCCAAACAAAACATTGATCAAGTTCTTTTGTTCTGCCAGCCAAATTCCTAGAAAAAACTATTAAAACAAAATATTAAAAACCTTCAAATGTGCTATATCCATGTTATGAATAACAAAGGGTGAAAATACCTGCACAAGAAAATCTGTAGTATGGGCTTTCCTTATTGGACTTTTGCCCTTGCAATGCAGCCAAGACTTTTGAACAACTATTATAAACTTTGTCAAGAATTAAATTAGAATTAGAATTCCATTCATTAAATTGTTAATAAAAAGTATCCTCCATCGGAATGATTTTTTTCAAAAAGTAACTTTTTTAATAATTTGAAATCATTCTATGTAAGAACACATTTGTCAGTACTGGAATTCTTAGGTGAGATTCCCAACCCACGACAATGAAGGGATTTTAACACGACCCCAAAAGAACTTTTATCACAGATGAA
This sequence comes from Strongylocentrotus droebachiensis, assembly GCA_035222895.1. Lineage (NCBI taxonomy): Eukaryota > Metazoa > Echinodermata > Echinoidea > Camarodonta > Strongylocentrotidae > Strongylocentrotus > Strongylocentrotus droebachiensis. The sequence goes on from JAVYIG010001769.1 coordinate 197,378, forward strand.
GGGTACTGGATTGATATCATCAGGGTCTGTATGTAGGCTGCATGAGCCCCCTGTAAGAACTGTGACATTATGGGTCTGGATCAAATGGCTGTTGGTATCAGGCTCGAGCTTTTGGTTAAATCACAGCAATACCATTCATTTAAAAGAAAAATCATGATCGCAAAGACTTTCGATAAATCAACTTAATGGCAAAATTCAATATCCTACTGAGCTGTCTCAGACATCATGTTCATGCAGATAACACAATATGTCACTGTCATGTACGTACATTTCAAATACCGTAATTATTAACGGTGTATTAACCGCACCTTTTTGCCGCCGAAAATTTTATTTTGTTTTTAATTTTTATTTTTAAGTTTCAATTTATGCCCCTCCATCTGGCGCTATGCCTGGCAATGTCTCCCAGCTCAGTAATCGGTGTGTTGAGTCACCACTCGGAAACTAGAAAACACTCATATTTGTCTGTCATCTTGGTTTGAAAGTAATCTTTCTGATAGATTTCAATATGTAGTTTATAATAATAATTCCTCCCATTTTTCTTCCATTACACGACGTACCACAAGGTTCTATCCTAGGTCCTCTACTGTTTTTTAAGTCGGCAAAAAAATTACGGTAGGTGACTTACAGTTAGTGACATTGACTCACGAGGCTACTCAGGCTAGCTGTCCTCATCAGCTCGAGTTTGCCAAATAACCTGCTATTTTAACTATTCCGATCGCAAATTAACCAGTTAATTTGTGCTTCATCAGCCCGCAGTAGCGGGATATGTGGTCAAGATATCTTGCTGTTGGGGAAAAAGCGGGCTAATTTGCGCCTGTCCGAGCTAGTTTGTGATAAGCATATCGGTCTGGTGAAGACGCAATTGCGTTGATGTTTTAAAATCTTTGCGATCGTGTCAAAACCTCTACCCTCGGAACTCACCTGTATTTCTGTATCAGCAATCTTGATTCTAATATTGATCAGCTCCCCGAGATCAGGACTATCCGGGGCCGCCGGGAGGGGAGGACTTTCATTAAGGGTGCCATTGGGAACAGTTCTGGTCCCGTTGGCGGTCCCGTTGGTCTTCCCAAAGGGTAGCTCCATTGCCATTTTGGTCTTGGCCTGGGTCCGACTCACATAGTCATCCTGTTTCAATGAACAAAATGAGAGAGAAAATAAATGGTTAGAGATATCTTTTACATGGTTATAGGATGCTTGGTCCTGGTCTTTCCAGACAGTGCAGGCATTTGTTGATGGTCTCGGATCTGTGAGCACGCTTGGTCCTGGTCTGTCTCACATGGTCATCCCATTTCAACGAACAAAATGAGAGAGAAAATGAATGGATAGTCTAGATATCTGTTACATGATATAGGATGCTTGGTCCTGGTCTGTCCAGAGTCTAGACAGTGCTGGTATTTGTTGATGGTCTCGGATCTGTGAGCACGCTAGGTCCTGGTCTGTCTCACATGGTCATCCTGTTTCATGGAACAAAAAAGAAGAGATAAGAAAATGTAAAAAAGATAGACTTTGATGATGAAGGACACGGATATACTCTACTGCAGACTCTGCTGGGAGAGTGTTGTTGAAGGTCCAGGATCTGTTCATACGGTAAAGCCGGTCTAGTGGATTGAGTCCTCTGCATCAACTAGTCTGCGTCCAACCATAGCCTTCAAACCAGGATCTAGAACCTGTAATGCTACACATATATACAATTGCATAACACTGTCATTACATCCTCTTGGTTCCAAGAAAACCCATTACTTTGCAAATCGCCACTATGCCATGGTCTTCACTATAGAGATCTACCTACTTTCTGACAAACGATCAATTAACAAGACACTTATCTTCACCTTAAAGAGAAGGTTGAGTTCTGGGAAGAGGTGAACAATAATTTGTGAGTGTTATCATTCTTATTATGCAAATATGCAAGTGTGGAAGAACATCAGATAAGACATGTTCCCTGAAAAGCATGGCTCTTCAAATGCCTTCATATTCTAAATATGTCATGTACACTGTAACATCGTAAAACTTGGGGGTAGGATTTTTACGCCACGTGTTTGTGTAGTCCCATATACATCTTTCTGTGTACAGTGTTTGTAACTTTACCAAGACTTTGCCAAATTTCTTATCATTTTGATGATTCCAGAACCTTGCAATACACACAAATTCTTATATGCTAGATGGTCAACCTTTGCTGGTCGATTCCACACTGTTTCTTTCACAATGCAATCGTATGACCAGAACTCAACTTCGTCTTTAATTGCGATACCAGTCTGTAGATTGTTAAGAAATTGAATGTCCCATGGACAAGTCTTTCTAAACTTGACCACACCCAAAAAGGTATCTTAGCATAGGGGCGTTACCACCGAAGAGGAGCCCTCATGGAGATGGTGCACAAAATGTCTTCAAGTATAATGAAACTAATGGTGATGAGCTACAGCAAGAGAGACTACTGTACAAGTAGACATGTAAGTCTATGTACTTGACTTGAAAAACACATGCTAAAGGTGTGTTTTCATCAGCTCAAGTTTGCCAAATAACCCGCTATTTTCAGACTCCGGATATTATCCCACAGCTCAAAATTGCCTCCTCACCAGACCGATACACTTGATCATCACAAACTAGTTCGGACGGGCACAAACTAGCTCGGACGGGCACAAATTAGCCCGCTATTTCCCAAATTGCGGGATATTTTGGAAACAAGACCAAGATTTCTGGGGATGTTTTCTCAACCAAATATACAGCTAATTGCAATTGCGGGCTAATTTGTGATCAAGATACTTAAATTAATGTGTTATTTGGCAAAACTCGAGCTGATGAGAACAGGCCTAATGTGGCTTCAAGATTAGATAAAAGGAAAAACAAACACAAAATGATTTATATGCATGAGGAATGTGACATTGGTTACCTAGACAGCATGATGCTAAACATTTACTGATTACTAGTACATTCCAAGGTAACCTAAAATGTGATCAAGGTAACCCACAATGTGATCAAAGGTCATTGGGGTCATATATAACATTTTATTTTTCTACTTTGTGGCTTTTCTGGTTTGTGACAAAAATAAAAAATTATGACAAGTGTGACAGGACAATAGCATTACAATTGTGTCAGAATAAAATCTTTAAAAAAGAAAGCTTAATTCTTTTCTCAGGCAACTCTTCAAAAGAACAAAACAACAAAAATGCCTCTACCCGCAGTTTGTAAATATTAGGGATTATACAAATTTTGTTGGCTGTTTGCAAAAAGGCTGACTTTATACATTATATACCTTTTACACCCTTCTTTCAGGCAGATAACAAATTATTATAATCAATTTTCAACAAAGTAAACCTAATCTATTATATATTGCGTTTTAATGCAATGTCATATTCAAATCTAGCAGCCACTAATTTCATTTTATAACCCAGACTATACATGTCATTACACTCTAATTATTAGAGTATATCCATGGATCAAGCGCACAAATTAACCAATTTAGTTCAATTCAGCAGGGAAAATGGCTCATTACCTGGACGTCATACCAGACCGGTCTCCAGGTAACTGGGAAAGATTACCTTATCTACAGGTGTAGGTGGGAAATAATGTGAGTACCATGTCTGGTGGATGCAAAGGAGATTTATTACCTTTTAATTTTATTTATTTTTCTAAATTTTCATTTTACTTCATATGCATTGGTCACCTGGTGGAACAGGAACAAAAAAGTGGACTGTAACGATCAACTTTTGTCACACTTAAAATGTCATATTTAAAACATATTACACAACAATGTGGAAGTCTTGAATGTCACTCAATAGCAAACAAAGATTCAAAGGGGAAAGTCCATCCCAACACCTTCACAGATCATGTGGAAAATATTAACCTTCCTCCTCATCATAACAAGTATTCAAAACGTTCTATTTTTTTCGTTTTTTTCTCTTGACTGAAGCGTGTTTGGGAATAGGATTTTAAACAGGTTTATGAAATGGGATCTATTCTTGTACTGTAAATGCAAAACAATCCCCTCTCTTTCTCTATAATCAATTAAAATAGTCTTTAATTAGGATAGAGATTGGGCTGCGTTGCTTAGCAACCATCAACAGGGATCGAGAAATGGAAATGCTACGTAGTCAGTGGGTGTGCGTGAATGAATTCTGTGACGTGATTTATGGCGAATTACGAGGAGGAGAAATTGAGCGCTAATTCAATTTTAGAGGTTGATCTCGCGAACAGTAATCCTCTGACTGGCTACATCAGTTTTATGCACGATGCTGGTCAGGATTTAGATACTGTATGATTTATGATTCTGACCTATGTATAATAAATGTATTATGTATTGTTATTATGGAATTGGAAAATCATGGGTACTAGACCGCAGTGTTATGCACTATACTGGTCAGAATTTAGATACTGTATGATTTATGATTCTGACCTATGCATTATGGAATTGGAAACTCATTGCTAACTCAGTAATATTACATTGTATGCATGCACTACATGTATATTGGTCAAAATTCAGATATGATTCATGATTTTGGCCTCCGCAGTGCTTTAATACTAAATGTACAGTTATTGTGGAATTGGAAGCTCATTGCTAGCACTGTAATGTTATGCACTAATGATACTGGTCAGAATCTAGATATGATTTACGAGTCTGGTCTACACACCAATAAATGTACTGATGTTGTAGAATGCTAGCACTTTAATTTTAGGCACTATATTGGTCTGAATTTAGATATGATTTATGATTCTGGCTTACGCACCAATTAATGTACAGTTACCATGGAATCGGAAACTCCTTTGCTTGCCTGATTTCAAAACAGAAGGAGTGAACAGGATTTCAATGCATTTGAGGATATATCTGAGTTTCAATTAGGATACATGTATTAATTTCACCCCAGCCTAATTTATCATTGTGCCTTACATCTGTCAAAATATATAAATCTTCCAATTATATTCCCTGAAACAGAACCGAGCAGCGCTTATTTGTACACAACGTGTCGAATGCACATTATTTATTTTATTTTTGAACAAGAAGCAAAGGGAAAAAAAATATATAAATCTTGTACAAGAACATACCAAGATCAAGAACACATGACATTCTGTGCCATAACTAAAAGATCAATAATATGATACAAAAATGAATAAAATAAAATAAAGTAAATGGAGAGACTTCCTAGGTGAAAGTAGATATAGAATTTGCAACTTTGCATGGAGAAGAGAAAAGAAAAGGTCACACTTTAAAAATCAATCAATGACATATATATCAAAGGCAATTAGCTTTAGATTAATTTTTTAACCTACTGACTACTGGACGCATTAGATCCTGTGTTAAACCTATGGGAATAAGAGATTTTTACTCGGCAAGGGGTTAAGTTGACTTTCTAACCACACCCCTTGCACCACGCCTTCTCGACTGCTACACGACGAAAGACTGAACCAAGCAGTTAACAAGACGGGACTATCGACAAGCATGCAGTTAGTTCATTAATCAGGAAATTATCCTTAATTAGGGTTAGATAGATGTCTACAAGTAGGATTTGTGCACGACAGGCTATAAATAGAGAGGCTTAATAGTAGGGAGGAGAATTAAATCAATTATATCATTGTAGTACATGTTTCCTTTCAATTTTCACAGAACATCATTTAGTATTACACAGGACACCATGTGAAGCGTCTGTGTGCATTATGATTAAAAAGGAAGTGGTTCTACTTTATTTTTTCTTTAAAATAAACTTTAGGTACCTTCAAGGTGATTTGAATCATGAGAATCTCCAAGATTTGTGAAAGGGGAGGGGACGAAAATCAGTAAAATTCCGGACACAGACAAGGAAAAGGTCTTCAGATTGCAAAATTCCTTTTTACTCCCACACAAAAAAAAAGGGAAGAAGAATAAAACGAGTCAATAAAACTTCTGAAGCAGGCAAAGGAAAATGAAAAATAACAAATGAAATGGACATCAGATTGCATAATGCCTTTTTACTCCTTCACACAAAAAAAGAAAAGAAGGATAAAAAAGGTTATCCCGTTTGAAGGGGGATGAGAAGAACATTTGGGGGTTATGTTATGTCCTTTTAAGGTATGCCATTAAGTTTGAAAGGGGGCAAGGGTTGGTTGTACCCCCTACCACTAACAGAGAAACGTACCACAAGAAAACATAGTCAACTACATTTTGCTAATGAACCCAAAGCGAAAACACAAGCGCACTTGGATACGCGTACAACATGGGAATACACAAACACACAGCATAAATATTAAAGATATTTGGTACAAAAAGGAAAAGGGAAATGTGACTTTGTAAAACTCACATCTTCCTGGTTTAAAATAGCGCATGAAATTTTACTTTGCACAAGCAAAAGTACACTTGAGTATTACTATCGCACCTAAAATGGTATTGAAACCTGCATGCGGAAATATCAATGTCTTTAAAAGATACTTTATTTATGAATATGATTCATGAAAAACAGCCATATCTTGAGCAACAGCTGCTCTGAGTGAAAACATAGAAACGATCACAGTTCATGACATTTTGAAAAAGAAAAAGGCAAAATTTCTATGATAAATATCTAAATACATGGACTGCTTTCCATTTATATTTATTCAAAAACCTCTCAACTATATAATTATGGAACAGAGAGCAAAATAAAATGAGAAGAAAAATCAAATAAAGGACCACAAAGAAAAACATTGATGATCTACAGTTCTACACCATGTACCTCACACAGTAAATACGTGTTCATAGAACATTAAAACATTATTTTTTTCACTTCTCATTCACTTCCACAAATGTGTAATGCATAAACTTTCACTGTAAAGCAATTAACAATGACAGTACAAGATTTGCTACCTAAAAATTACATTAAAAGATGTCTCACAACTGTGTTGCCAACTTGATACTCACAATAAGACCCACAAAGAGCACTGATTCTTCCCACCGATTGAAACACCAATTAGACGGGGGCAGTTCCTCCGACGCGATATCCACAAAACCCTGGCACCCGACCTTACGTGGGACAGCCACAGAAGCGGCTCTTAAATCGGCCTTACGAGAGGCAGCGAGGAGGGAAGTGTATGACTTTGACAGATCCGACTTGGCCAACGAATGATCCACGGCGTCAACGCCTCCAACAAGTTCACCTCCCCCATACCACGAGCGAGTCCTTCGCCTTGCCAATAACTTGCACGCACCTCTTCGCCTCTCCATGCTTCTAATCTACTACCAGAAAAAAGTTCTTGGTAGTCTCGCGTCTTCAGGCTTAGATAGCGTTTACTAGGTAGTCTAAGAGAGCATTTATGCTTGATTGTCTATGAGTATACAGTCACGCTGAAAATGAGATAACGATAATTAGATTTGGAGTCTGGAAGGAAGCCTAATTTGGATGAATCTCAGCAACATGATGCTACATGAGATCCTGGTAGTCTTGCGTCTTCAGGCTTACATGTAGATAGCGTCTACGAAGGAGTCTATGACTATGAGAGCATTTTTATTGTCTATAAGGTCACGCTGAAATTGAGATTGCGATAATTAGATCTGGAGTCTGGAAGGAAGCCTAATTTACATGAAACTCAGCAACATGATGCTACATGATATTGTTGATAATGATAGCCCTTTCTCCAAGCTGATGTATTTATTGACTCCAAACGCTAAATAGAGTCTGTTCATTGTAGACTAGTGATTCAGGAAGATCTAGCCTCAAAAGCATGAATGAACAAAAAACAACACTTCCTTGCAGTTCCCAAGGTAAAAATAGCAAAATTGATCTTGCATATTGTTAGCATATGTTTGATCATTCTGTTTATAATCATATTACTCATACCCTCTATCTTTCACTCAAGGCAATTCTGTAAATATGGTCTACACTCTAACAGTCCTTTGGGTAGGTAGTTGTGCCATATTTCTTACAGTCGGTGAACCGTATCAGTAGATATTTTGCAAAATACTTATCAAATTCTGATACAGATGGAAACTGCACAGATGTTATGTCACTGTTGGGCACTGACAGATATTTGATCAAGAAACAGCACAAATAAAATTATTTAAAAATAAAAAAATAAAAAAAATCTAATTTGGGTCTGGATTGAGAATAATCTTGGGATTCCCATCAATTGTTCTTTCTCTCTCGAGCAGTATAAACTATGAAGGTCATCAAACTTCCTGGCTAGACTCTTATCCACATTTATATCATAAATATTTGTAACTTGAATTGTAATTCTTGTTAAATGTTGGTCCATAATTCAAGTCTAAGTGGACTAAATCATAAATGCATTCTTCCATTCCTGTGAAGGTGTGTAGGGTGTTTAACAATTGTGAAATGAGGAAGGAAATGAGAAGGGATTAAATGTCATAATCTGTGTAGAACGAGTTACCAAATTGGTAAAGATGTATCAAAACTAACCTCAAATCTAGTCCTTACGCCTAATTTGCCTGTATCCTAATCTAAATCAAACTACCGCCCGGTATAAACATAAACCCATCCTTAATAACTCAACTTAATTCTAACCCTTAACCATAATAAGTTAACCCTAATCCTAATCGTAATCCCACACCTATGCCTAATCCTAACCTTAGAACTAAGCCTAATCCTAACCTTTAAACTAAGCCAAATCCTTACCCAAATCCTAACCTTGCTTATGTAAAATTGTATAAACGCTGTTTGAAAAGTTTACAATTGTCCAAATACTACAGGGGTGTATGTAAAAATGTAAAAGAAATCTAAAAAGAAGAAGAAAAAAAAAGGAAAACTTTACAGACCAAGATCTATCTCGGAGGCTAATTTTCACTCCAGTTCAAATTTTGACCAATTTCCTCTCTGCAGGAGAACCTTCCTCACGTCTCACAATTTCCTCTAAAACAACAGGAATGTGGGTGGGTTCCAGATCCATGTGTATACAATCGCCACATGGGTTCCACTGGGTGCTGTTCACATCAGACCAAAGTTTCAAATTAACCCGCTATTTTCAGACTCGGGATATTCTTCCCGAAGCTAGACATTGCTTCTTCACCAGACCGATATGCTCATCACAAACTACATGTACAGTGTAGATGAAGATGGGCACAAATTAGCCCGCTATAGGGCTTTTTTTTAAAAGACCAAAGATTTCTTGGGATATTTCTCGACCAAATAACCCGCTAATTGCAACTGCGGGCTGATTAAGACGCAAATTAGCTGGCTAGTTTGAGATTGGGCTAGTTAAAGCAGCGGCTTATTTTTCAACTTCGGTCTGATGAGAACAGGCCTACTGGGTGCTGTTCACATTAGACCAAATTTTGATTCACCTTGTACCTGATCTGTTATGTCAGATCTGTAGTTTATAAAATTGTTTATGTTCTTTGTTTTTTGTATGTGTGTACAGGTAGAACAGCCTAAACAGTACACTCATATTTTCCAAAACAGAAACTAAACTATCATTAGCAGAGCCATATGCTAACCCAAAAATGGTATTGCTTACATCACATTAATACATCAGCCAGGGAAAAGACTATCTAGATTATCATCATAATAAAAACATCAGGTATCTGAAAATTGTTCAGTCTACACCTATATAAATAATGTTAATCGATACACATCATCCATGGATATATTATGGAGGGAAGATTTATTGCAGAGGATATTTAGACTTCCTTCCAGGCTAAATGAAAAACTTTTTTCTATCTGAGGTACACTAGCTACAGCTATTATCATATCAGTAAGGTTATAGCTTCTTGAAATTAGACTATATCTGCTTGGAGTCAGAAGGGCATTGACTCATACATGAACTCTGACACAGAGTTAACAGACGTGATGTTACTTTGTGGTCAAGGCATTTTGTTGCCATTTTGAAGATTTTAAAGATTTTTCACAGACTTTGGAATTTGGATTTAATATCTCATCGTCATCTTGGAAACACTTGTAGACTGTTGATCAATCCTACCTACCCCCTATTCATTTTGGGGTAAACCTGGAGATCGGTATATGTTATGTCTTGAAATATGTTGCCAATTTGAAAAGCACCACTGATCTCTTAGAAAGAAAAGTAGCTTCTCAACAAACATGGTTCTGCAACTGTACATGTTCGGACTCGGCTCAAGTCATTATGGATATTAAAAATGTCTTGGGAGGGTCTTGCTACCAGACTAGTCAAGAACATCAGCATATCTACATACATGTATAAATGCACAAGTACTTCCCCCCCCCCCCCCCAAATAAAACGAAAATAGAAACTTCTTAGGGGTTTGAAAGTAGGTTTAGGAACTGCCAGCGGTTAATTCCGTCTTCCACGATCGTCATCACCACATTATCACGTTTCTGACGATTTGCCCTAACCATGCCCTGACCCAAGAATAGAGGCTTCTCCAAGATTACAAGTCTGGAAATGCCGGATCAGGAGTGCCGAGATTCTGACTTTGCCTGAACCACGAAGATCATGCTGGGATCGGTGTGGGTTTCGAGGCAGTCAAGAAAACTGGGGTCAAATAAATTTCAATTTTTGTTAGCATTTAATATAGGTCCAATATTCTTGCTGAAAGAGCATTTAAAGGACTGTCTACCTCAAATTATTGCCCAAATAAGGTCACTAATAACTCCTTGAAAATGGTGCCCACTTTGTATATCCACAAGAGACGATATAAATTAGAAAATGCAATTTATTCCAATATGAACAATTTTCAACAGGTTGAAATATGTTTGAGTAGGAAAATTTAACAAACATGACTTGCGTGATGTCCTGGTAAAAAAAAAAAAAATTCTGAATATGAATTACATTATGATAGTACATGTAGTAACAACTGCAGCTTGAATGTTTCTTGTCTTTAAGTGCAGTCTCTAATAAGACAATTACAAAATTCATGATGACTGTCTTTAGCAAAGTCTAAATCAACTTCACCAATACAACGCTACATGCGACAGAGTATTGGTGATGCAAAAGTAGTCAAATATCAAGAACATTATTGTGACTGATGTCTGCAAAATTTAGCAAGCGCTTTCAACATAAAGTTACACAGAACTGTTTTTCCACTATGCAATTGAATCTGAGTTCTAGAAAATGCATTCTTGTATCATAACATTTTCCCCAATGACTTTTTATTATCAACAAAGTTTCATTTGTATGTAAGAGCTCATATGTTTCCAATGAAAAATCTGCTGGTAAGAGCATGTGCATTTAAAAAAAATCTGTCCAACTTTAAACCAATTTGTTCTGCTGATTCAGAAACCAGAATGTGTGCTATTTGGGTGCAATGAGATTATACAAAAGCAGGATTTGGATGTTATTCCAGTATAATCCAAAGCGGTGAGAGACAAAATCTCTACGGATCAGTTGAGCTTCTTAAATTGGCAACATGACACCTCGCGTGTGATTTGACAGAATTAACTGCGAGAGCTTTGAAGAGAACGTGGATTCAAAATCATGTCAATAATCCATTTAAATTCACTGATTACCATGTAATCGTGTATGAGAAGATGTTCCTTTCAAGAGATCAGTGGTGCCTTTCAAATTGGCAAAAAATTTCAAGGCATAACATATTTCCAGGTTTACCCCAAATTGCATAGGAGGTAGGAATTAACAGTCTAGAAGTGGTTCCAAGATGATGATGAGATATTAAATCCAAATTCCTAAGTCTGTGAAAAATCTTTAAAATCTTCAAAATGGCAACAAAACGTCTTGAACACAACGTAAAATGATATGCTTAATGCTACCATTGGCAAACTGCATCCAGACAGCGAGATGTTGCACAAGTACATCAGATATAAAACAGTCTACAGCTCCGAACAATGGCAATATATTCCGCCATTGGAAAGCATCATCGAGCAAGGTTTAATAGCATCCATGCAGCATGTATTAATAGGTATGGAAAATTCACCCCTGACAGAATCAAAGGAACCACCAATAATTCTGAGAAGTAAACAAAAAACATTATTAATTTTTCTGATAAAACAATACCAAAAAGCAACTGTTGAGAGACCAGGAGCATTTAAAAACAGGTGTTGCCCCAACTGTAGTCTGGGTAAGAAATGATATCACTCATTTTTTGTGTGCTTTTGCTTTTGAAAGCAAGAACATTAGCCAGGAATGGATGGATGCATCATCGTTGGTTTTGGGACCCACCCCTGATTAATTTCAAATAAATGCTGCCTTGATTCATCGGTCCGGCATCATTCGGTAAACAATACGCCTTTGCTATACGGCGGTAGTCATGGCTCGCTAGACTAGACAGGAGTACGCACATGTAATACTCGGCTTTGTTGATTGTGCTCTCGAGCCTTTTCTTACCCTGTCTCTCTCTCTCTCTTTCTCTCCTCCCCCTTTCTATCTGTCATCTCACTTTTGTAGTTCTCTCTCTCTCTTGCCTTTATATCTCTTCCTTCTTTCCTACTATGTGTACCCCTCTTTCTCTCTGTCCTTTATGTCCTGTGCTATTATATCTTTTGTATCTGTTTCTCTGCCCCCCCCCCCTTTATATCTGTTATCTCTCTTTTGAAGTTATCTCTCTCTCTCTCTCTTTCCCACTCTTATATATTGCCTTTATTTCTTCATTTATTTCTCTGTCATACTCATTGCTTCTTTCTCACTCTGTTTACCCCTTATTCTATCTCTCTCTCCCTCTCATTTATGTTCTATGCCTTCATATCTTCTCTATATATGTTTCTATGCCTCCTGTGCCCCCTCTCCTCCCCCTTGTTATCTCTCATTTCTCTCTCACTCTCTCTCCCTTTGATATCTATTGCCTTCATATTGACATTTATATTTCTCTGTACTTCTCTGTGCCTTCGTTCCCACTCTGTTTACCCCCCCCCCCCCCCTCTCTTTCTCCCTCTCTCTCCCCATCCTCCTCTCTCCCCACCCCCCTCTCTCTCTCTATCTCTCTCTCTCCTCCCCCTTCCTCCACTCTCTCCCTCTCTCTCCATCTCTCTCCCCCTCCCTCAATCCCCATCAACATAAAAAGTATCATTTCTGGGTGTAACCCGAAGACAATTTCATTACGAGCCCCTCATGACAGTCTCCATTCGGCTGGGAAACACCTTTCACCCACACACACACACACACTCCACTATGCAGTGAGTCATGCATGGGTAAGGTTGCATCTACTTCGCAACTTACAGTAGATCAATTGTTGCAAAGCCTTTAGCAAACAATACGGGTATCACACGCCTTTTGACTTCCAGTTTTTTTATGAGTAATACTTATCTCTGTTGAAATTACCTGAGGCATGATATCTTAACACAATGGTCTTTTTCATTTCTTTAAAGTATAAAAGCTTTTGTTTTCTATTTAAAATGTGTAATATGCTCTGAACTGTAGACATGTATTATTAGTCTGCAGGCACTGACTCTAGTTTGACACTTGTCAACATTTCCGTTTCGGTTTAATACAATTTGGAGTGGACTATTAGACTATTATTATTATTATTATTATTATTATTATTATTATTATTATTTCCCACGTTATCTTGGGCAGAGCCTACATGTAGTCTCTGGCTGTCTATGGACTATACTATGCAGTATGTCGTTAGCCTAGTCTCACAGTGCAGACACTGTTACGCACAGCGACTGACACAGGTTTGTGCCTGCAAACTATGGGTGCGTTACTGCGTTTAAGCTCAATTTTGAAGGCAGAATGAGCGATTTGAAACGCTCATCGTAAACGCTCATCGTAATCGCAGTTCCACGGTGTACTGTTTATGCTCACTTCTCTGGCTCCTCCAGGCAAATTCTCGCTGGGTGGCCTTAACCCTTGCAGCTGGATTCGCAAACCTGCACTGCGCATGCTACGTAGACCCACTAGAGGTCAGTGGGTTGACCCCATTTAAATGCGTTTACAAATCGTAAACGCACCTTTTTGTGAGTTTACGATCACGATCGCCGTTTTTCTGTGATTCTACAAAAAGGACGCAACCGTGTTTTGAACTAAACGCGTAACAGCTACCCGATTCTGGCCAGAAAAAGTTGAGCATAAACATACCCTATGTGTATCACATACATTCCGGAAATGCTCCTGCAATAAAATAGTATTTGTGTTTACATTTCCAACTAACAAAATGGTCTGATCGACAAGACTAACCACAGATTTTCTCTCCTCCATTTACACCCTCTCTCTCTCTCTCTCTCTCTCTTTTCTCTCCCTCTCTCTCCCTCTCTCTCTTGCTCTCTCTCTCTCTCTCTCCATTGCCTGATTGAAAATGGGTGTGGTCACCAAACTGTATCTCATGCATACAGTAATCCTTGCTTATTCAAGTATGTATCCTTTCGCAAAATGGCCACATAAAACTGGTTCCTTGTTTCTCGCCCGCATTCTTAGAAAATGAGGATACAGGGGGTTCCATTTCACTTGACATTTTTTTCTGTTCATCAAAATGCTTTTTTTGACACAATTTTTAACACAAATTGTCCTAATTAAATTATTTTGTACATACTTCAGAGGCTCAAAACGACATGGATTTGGATTAATATTCATTTTTTGGTTTTGTTATCTCACATCTAGATATCCTAAGATTTTATTCATTATTCATATAAATCCAGAGCAAAAAATATCACATAACAAACACATTGAGGTGGGCCGGAAAAAAAGGGAGGAAGGAGGATGGGACGATAAACTAAGAATGAAAATGTTTGGCCTAATCCTAGATCATTCCAGTATGTATCCATTTCCATTATCATGATAGACATACTCATATCACTACATGACTAGGAATTCATCTTTGCTACTAGTGGGATTAAATGTAGCAAGGCTGTGATAGGAGATATCTCTTTGGAGCCAGGAGGATATTAAAGGGAAAGTCCACCCCAGGATTTTTTTTTAGCTGACGATATAGACCTAATAATACCATGAAGAATGATACAAGTCTCATTAAAATCCATGATCACATAACGAAGATATATCGACTTTTTTATCGAAAATCAGCCGCCCCCCAAATGCAAATGCGTTACATGGGCATGAAACGATCGCCAAAAAATAACCGATAGTATCGAAATTGTGACGTATGTTGCGAGCTGCCTTCTTATTTCGCAGACATTCACTTTCGCTCGCGATACACTGTTATCGCACTGACACGACGAATCATGAATGAAAGTGAAAGCGAAAGTGAATGTCTGCGAAATAAGAAGGCAGCTCGCAACATACGTCACAATTTCGATACTATCGGTTATTTTTTGGCGATCGTTTCATGCCCATGTAACGCATTTGCATTTGGGGGGCGGCTGATTTTCGATAAAAAAGTCGATATATCTTCGTTATGTGATCATGGATTTTAATGAGACTTGTATCATTCTTCATGGTATTATTAGGTATATCGTCAGCTAAAGAAAATCCTGGGGTGGACTATCCCTTTAACCCTGTGAAGAATTGATGAGCTATCACCCTTCTGGCTCCAAACAGGGGTAATAGTATATTTGTAAAGCGCTTAGAGACATTTCGTCCCTGTTTTCACCAAGTGACGGTAGTGAATGATAATCCCATACAATTTGCGTGCGGATTTTCCTCACTACCGTCACTTCGTGAAAACAGGAACGATTTGTATTAAGCGCTATATAAAAATTAAATATTATTTATTATTATTAAACAGACGATAATTATATGAAAAAGAGTGTAATGGTACATGTATGCAAGGTGGAGGGAAGTTGTAAAATGAGCAATGTTTAGCAAATTTGTTTATCATTATGATAAATGTTGTATTAGTTTGCAACTTTGGTAAATAGACCATGAAGAAAAATAAATTAATAAAATAACAAATTGCTGATCCTTCCTCAGTACATACACATATTGTGTGCACATTCATATGTGTTATTTATTGCTACTGTTTTTTTTGCCAATGGAGGCCAATTTTTTATTTTTTTTAAAGGTAATACAAAGTTTTGGGAAATTTTGAAAATTGGGTGGAAAGTGATTCTTTACCATTTTGATATATTTGGATGCCTCTGTCGATGCATTATAAGCACTAGAAAATTTAGCCCCTAAAACACTTCTGCTTTCGTGAAAAATTGAATACAAAAATTTACCGGTGCTCCCGGTAAATTTTGATGAATTTCAAATAGCGCCTACGGCCATATAATGGTAGCTGCGACCATGAAAATCTCAGAATATGTAGTTGTGATATATAAATTCCAAATGAAAATAGCAAATCGGTCTATTTTAGTCAAGAAACATTGTTTTAAAGCGTAATTAATATATTTACCTTGAGAGGGAGCTATACAACATAAATAGTTTATTATTTACAATTTCAAAACTTTAGACTCGATTTCAACCGCGACAACGATCACTGAATATTGTAGGATTGCATATGCTTCCAATATGTTCATTTGAACCGAATTCATGACCCCATACCAAAACTTTGTAATACCTTTAAGACAATAAAATTTGAATTGTGAATGGTACAACCACCTCTTCTTGTAAGTTATTATGCCCACATTTGTCTCTCTCCACCCAGGTTTATGAAATGTGTATGTGCCATACATGTACATGGCAATGCTGGGGGTAATAATATTTATTTTGTGTCACATGCAGGAAGAGCTGTATTGATACTGACGAGGCTACCCTGTGCAAATATAAGCAAATCATTATTATTATCATTGTTATCATTATCAGTATCGGCCCAGCCTGTAAAATTGTGTGCTGATGACCCGATGTCCACGTAGACGACAGATTAAACAAATGAACCGTTGCAATCATGCAATGTGTTCAGGAATATTGATTTTCATTTCCGATATGAGAAGACCCTGTAGTATGTAAACAGGAAGATCTACATAGTTATCATCCAAAAATCCCCAAGGTCTGATAACATTGGAGCAACGAGTTCTAGTTGCTTGTGGTTATTTTTTGATGTCAGTAAATTGCTGTTTGGTCTACACATCAAATTTGTCTACTATCCACATGGTCTAAAATGATTTCATCGTCAATGACCATTTAGGTTGATAGCCATTTGGTCAAATTTTCATTTAGTATAATAACCAGTTGTATCCTAATTCCCAATTTCACAGTTTGTCTAATGCCCATTTCGTCTTCTATCAAGAAGTCTAATAACCATTTCATGATTATTAGGCCATAATGATAGTAGACAACATGTGCAATACATGGGAATAGACCAATTGGGAAGAAGGAAAATTGGTTGTAGACCAAACAGCAGCTAATCATGATATCAAGGGGCAATGAACAATAGCAGAAAGCTAAGTCATTCTTATATAAAGGCATTGCAAAGCATGAGGATTTGTACCATTCTATTTAAGGTTGACCAGTATCAGATGATAACTTAATGCTAATAAAAAGATTTATGGCTGTACTAAAATATCATACATCAAATTTAGCACTGGAAATATGACCCTGAAATTGAATGAATACATTAATAAATTTGAATTTAATATACACTGTAAATTAAATCATCCTATGTGAAAATCCCTAGAATATTCTGCATTGCATATTGTAGCAAGTTCAACTTCACAAGCACTCATAATATACTCATAAATACACTCCCAGTCCCATGCACGTGTTTTTGTATTTTCTGGTCGACCAAACGTGACGTTTCTGTAAATCAATATTATTGATTGATTGAGGGTAAACTACTTAAAATCCTTATTACAAGGCTATATATCAGTGGGTTTAGATGCTGGGGCTATAGCCGCAATAGACAGACATTTTAAAGTACTTTGATGATTGCACTATTTGTGTCCCATCAAAAATGAAATATTTAATCTAACATTTCTACAAATCTTAATCTTAATTTCAAATACAAAATAGTTGCTAAAGGCTAAAGCCTACTTCCAGAATTCAACCAAAACAAAAGCTGCTCATGCTCATAAGCACATATGAAAGTTATTATGTTCGGATTTCAGAAGTTGTATCTATATATTTATATATATGTTTGGACAGTCTTACACAGAAAAGTATAAGACTAACATCCTTAAAACTTGATCAAATGTTTAATCAATATACAAATCACCAACACATCAAAAGCTGTGACAAAAAATTCACTGGTAGCTCAGTAATTGTTGATTCTTTATCAATCAAAATCTAATCATATGTGTACAGTGTACATTATATATAATGCTGTCCAAATTTGACAATAGGACAGCAATATTTCAATTTCGATGTAAATTTGTCCTATTGTGACTTTTTTGTTCTAAATGGGAACTCAAAGGCTTACCGGGATCCTCAATTGAAAACCATATCCCTGTACTTGACAATCTCGACAATCAAATTTCCCTCTCGGAAGCGGAAGAAAGCCCTCGTACGACCCGACCCGCTACCGGTTCCTGGGTCCAGAGCTGGTATTCGGTCGGAGGTCAGACATGCCTCCTCCCATCTCACGTTACCATGGTAACATTCTTTGAGAGCAGGAAGTAGAGGAGTCTAATTTCTGATGTTTGTGAGCCCAGGATAGGTTTCATTGGCTACACAAAGAGTTACTTTATACCACAGCTTTTTCCTGTTTGGTGTAGGCTTTCACAAACAATAATTTTCAATACAGAACGTGCTATATATTTACTTTCATATAAAGGGTTTTCTTGGAGGCTTTCACAAACAACAACTTTCTAAAAAGCAAGAACTTTTCACATTTTCTGAAAAAGGGGGAGGGGGGGGGGGGGGTTGCGAGGGATGGAAGCCTGGCTGGCAGCATATTGTACCGGTAATTGAAATATTATTTCTAGGAATTTCTACCAGCCAAGATTTGAATTCGATTTTTGTTTATACTCTTACTTCATGATGAATCAAATAAAATCATATAAAAATCAAATCAATTCCCCAGGTCCTCTTCTCAAACCCTCACCCTTCTGATTGAAAGTCAGGTGAATGAGCCACTCTACCACTCTAACATCATCATCTCTGAGACAGCATCATCTGGGAAAGCCATGACGCTTGCCTCCTGGCAGTGCATCTTGTGGCAGCACATCTCGTGGCAGCGCATCTTGGATGAGGAGGGGTGACTCAACATGCTCATTAACGGCAGGTTTCATGTCACGACTAATGGCCAATTCATCTGTCATAACTGGGTAGAGAAAATTGCTACCAAATGCATGTATGTGCACTGTAGGCCTATTCATTAAACCTACATTTCAGAGTATGCCATGCTAGAAGGAAGAGCTACACATCTTGATTTTGTAATGGACTAATGCCTAATGGGCAACAGAAAAGGCATAGATTGAGGCTTTCATGTAAATCTAGCATAATTCACAAGTATATCTTGAATATTTGCTTCATATTTGAAACACGAGCTGAAAAAAATAGACCGGGATGCAAAGCCCAAAAAGTCGATTTCTTGTGACCACCGTTAGACAACTACCTTATATTCTCAGATATTATGTATAAATATTATAAATGTCTTGTCTCAAACTCGACAAGCGTGAAAATGGAACATTTTTTAGTAATTTGAAAAAAACCGAGAAAAATATTTATTTTTTCAGCAAGATCGTAAGCCAACCAGCTTGCGCGTTTCATCCGATTTGGAAGGGTGAATCCTCTCTCGACCAATCGCATCACTCGTTGCAAATCACCTTCACTGTACAAGATGGACGCGTACATGTCTTCATCATTGCGTCGGAAGCTGATGATTCTGAGGGGAAAACTTCTTTTTACTGTTTCATGCACGCAATCGAAACCCATGAACGAGTTATTCCCTTTTTAGAGAAAAACTTCAATCAGTTTTTAGAGTGTTCCACCCTATGGAAAGAGCTGAAGAATCGTCCAGAAAGTGTCATCGCAACCAAAGCAGACGATGCAATGAGTGACGATGTATGCACAACAACAAGGTGGGCTATGTACTAATGTAGCTGTATGTATGCACTAGCACTTGCATGGCCTTTGTTTGGCAAATAGTGGCATGATGCCATGTTTAGACAATAAATCGAATCATGTTCGTACCAATACGATATGATGTGTAGATGTGATATTTATTGTGTTTTAGTATTACTGCAATTTAGGTGTCTAAAATTGTACCTGAATTGCATTAACCTACAGAGCAGAGCTAGAGTAGGCTAGAGTACGGAGTAGGGCTAGACTCTATAATTCATTCACAGTAATGTAAATTTGTTCTGGTTTAAACTCGTTTAACGTCTGACATAATTAAGGTATCTGTGACCCCGAAATAACATTGAAGTCAGTCAGGTCACTAGCTGTAGAGCATCTACCAATACCATCCAAGTTTGTTTACAAAACGGGCAAATGATCGCAAAGTCATTACAATTTTGCAAGCGAAATAGACCGACAATATATGGATTCTTAATCTCACTCCACCACAATTCGAGCTGTATGAAAACTTATATCATATTCATGTATAAACATCACTTGCGATGTACATTGTAGTGCACAAATAGTATGTCACTTTTCCAATTTGCCAATAGCTTGTGGAGGTTAAGGAGAATTCTTATAATTCGAGCTGTATTAACAGAACTTGTTTAATTTCAAGTATCATTACCATATATTAATCTTTTTAAGTATTCAAACCAATCGCGATGTACTGCAAGAATAGTACGGTATGTGACTTGGTAGAGAAATCTTCTATTTCGATGTTGTAAATTAACAGAAAACCAATCCACTTGTTTTTTTTCTTCTTCTTCAAGATAATCTGCCATTCTGCCTCCTTCAATACTGAAGATTCTTGCTGATGCCATATATATACTTTGCCTGATTGGGGTATGCGGGTGGACCACTACACCGGGGTTTCCTCCTACTCTTATACGAATAGTGCAATGGGTTCTTAACGTGCAAGGGTGTGACTTTCCTGTACACGGGCCTCCATTTAAAGTCCTATCCGAGGGATGGATTGTTTTCCACTTAACATAGCCTGTGTCTATGAAACAAGGGGAAGGTCACGTTTACACACAACGCAGGCTTCAGTCATCCGCCTGGGTGCATGGGATTCGAACCAGAGATCTTTGGTTTGACAGGCAGACGCTTTACCGACTGAGCCATCCATCTCGCTTCCTATAATTCATGTATCACAATCACTTGTGATGCACTGCAAGAATAGTATGTCACTTGGTAGATAATTCTTATATTTTGAGTTGTATTAACATATATCTACAATTCTACATGTATGTTTCAAAATCCCTTGCGATGAAGGCAGTAAGAATAGTTTGTCATTTTTCCAATGACTCGTAAAAGTGGTAAATTCTTATAGGTTTTTTTTAAAAGCTGTATTAACAGAACACCAATTCACTTGTTTTATATTCATGTATCAAAATCACTTGTATAAGTGTATAAATCAATGAAGAGGTGATATTCTATTTTTATTTGAGCATGTTTATCATGGTCAATATATCATTATTTGAATATTCATTGCTTTAATCACACTTCTATCTAAGTTCTTGCACAAATCTTCCTATTATTTGCCTATATTTACAAGTAGCTTGGTATTAAAACGTGAGCGAAAGAAATTTTCAACTAGATATTTTGTTTTGCAAGAAATACCAGTTTGTCTTAATATTGTGACGATTTTGACACGGTTTCATATTAATTTATATTGGAATTTATCTGTGTCCTTAGAAAAATTATATAATGCTGAAGATTTTTGTACGTACATGTATTGCATACTTTATATTTATGTTTTGTTTACCGGTATATGTATGTTGATAGTTATTCAAAGCTAATGTATTATGTGGTTGACATTGATACACATGATTAGTATGTGGACGCATAACTTTATTGTTACACTGCATACTCAATGGATGTGCAACTCAGAATAAGAAGAGAAAGGTTAATGACATAGTATCTCATGAAATGCTGTTAATGAAGAAAAGCTGAAAACGTAAAATAATAACTACATGCATTTATTATGTGTCAAATGTGCAAGTTATGATAATGTTCAGTACTGTTATCAATATTATACAAATTGAATATGATGATGCTTTTGTCCTTGTGTGGATACTTTTTGTCATTCAGTCAAAATTATTTACGGTCTGCGATGTTGCAGGGGGAGGGGGTTGAATTAGGCAAGAAAGGAAGATTGAGATAGAGAGATAGAGATTAAAGAAACAATGAGTGAGATAGAGAGAGAGAGAGAGAGAGAGCAAAAGACAGAGTGAAAATCAGAGAGAGAGAGTCAAGGAGGGGGGGAGGGGGTGACATGAGAGTAAAATGTGGGTGAAGGATACTTTGGAAAAGAAGATCAGAGAGTCAAGGAAAAGAAAATGTGATGAGCATATACACGTATCAACACAAAGCAATGGTGATAGTTTAAAATAATATAATCATCCTAATATTAATACAAATTACTTCACTAATTATAATTAAATCAAGATCTATATAATTTATCATAAATATCACTTTCATGTTCATATCAATATATCATCTTTATTGTTAGTATTATCATTGTTATCATGCTTATTATAGTTATTATTTATGTTATTATTAAATTAGATCAGTATCATCATAATCATGATTGTTGGTCTAATTATATTCATTAAGTAAAAAAAAATTAAAAAATTGCAGCAACCCCCCTCCCCCCCCCCCCCCAAAAAAAAAAAAATCCCTCGCATAGGATGTAAAGCTAAGCTAAGTTCACACTTTATTCTTTAATCATGTGAATAACAAAGTTCAACATCCTGCACATCACAATATTCACCTCGAAAAAAAAAGGAACAGTAGATCGATATCCACACGCATTGGGCTTATTTTCTCTATTTGGACTCAAGAGGGCGACAAACAAAACTATGATTAATCTAAAGTATGATTACTAATTAATGTGCAACTTTCACGCTTGACGAGTTTGTGTGGTTATTGTTCTTATTTTTTTCCATCATTGTGCAAAAATTCAGGTAGTTGCCGCTCGGTGGTCACAAGAACCACAAACTAGAGCACTTTTTGATGTATGCATCCCAGTCTAAAACCATCAAAATTCACTTCAAGGGCTTCTTCTGGACGAGAGCCTTCAAAATTAAAAAGAAGTCAGAAGAAAAAAGATGGGTGTACTAAACTTGAAGAAGACATACCGTACACAAAACTCTAAGAATCGTTATAAAACTATGCACAAAGATAAGTTTCAAGTTCAACCTTGCCTTGCAAATATTTTCCACTATGAGGAATGGCAGATCCAAAATTTGGTAAAAAAAGGGGGTGGGCCACTTTCTGTTTAGAACTCACTGTTTAGAAAATTACCAAAAAGATTTTAATTCATTAGGGGGCAATTTTTCAAGTGTACTTTAATATGCCATCTAGGTTTTAAATGGGGAAGGGGGGTATGAGCTGGCTGTGCCCCCTCACTCCTTCAAATTCAATCTCCAACCGCTGTGAGGTCCTAGTGTCTATCAAGATTTGCACAACTTGACCGGACTATCTACGGTAAATGAAAACCTTGACGAGAGAAAAACAAACCTTATATTGCTGTGAAATCATAATGAACACCTCGACAGGTCAAGCCAAGTTCATGAGATTCTAATTAAATAGCTGTTTTCTTCATCAAACAATAGAGGGGGCATGCAAACAACAGACGTGGATATGAGGACAGATTGGAAATCGCTTTCAAAGATGGCCTCACTTCAAGGCTCTAGTGTCATTTTGTCATCACAATGATTTTTTTCTGGAAATGCTGAATACAATGGACTTTGCAAAATTGAATACAGTGTATGTACATGTGGATGAATTCAATATGTCATTTTCCAATAGGTCATTTTCGTAATGTAATCAAATTTAATGCACAAATCTTTACCGGTAAGTGCCTCGTTACAAATGACGATGCATTCACTAGGTACAATATAATTGAATTTCAATCGTCAGAATGCGAATTGAATACATTAAATATTGTTACGTAGGACTTGCCATAATGGTTGTTGTACCAAGGACGTACCTCCTTGGTCGTACCTAACAATGCATTGAATCTGATATGAGAATGGTATATTAATTGCTACTTGACTGGATAATACAGCAATCAACTTGAAAAAAGCCAAGGAGGTTCATTTGAACCTCCTTACAACTTAGGCAGTTTTATCACTGACTATCAGCAAAGTCCTCTGCAGTAATACATCTAGTCCTACATATACTTTTTGATTTTAAAGAAATAGTGATGTAAAGTGTTCTATAGGACCTGTCAAGAATTGAATGGCCACCGGCCTGCTTATGGTTGCTTTGATCAAGCGTGTCCCAGAGAAGAATGATGATGTAGACAGGTTTCACAATTTTTCTAGCATATATATCTATTCTGCCTGTACATAAACATGACAATAGTGATGATAACAATAATATTGGATATTCTTATAGCGCTAAAGGCGCTCCATTATCACCCCGGCTCTGCTATTTACAGTGTACACTACTGATCTCGGTGCTCACAGCATTCAAGGAATTCCTTCCTACCGGTACCCATGTTACTTCTGGGTGGAGAGTGGCAAATTTAGATTAATGTCTTGCTTAAGGACTCGAACCGTGAACCATGTGACCCACAGTCCTGTGACATATTAGATATGTATCTATCCATTCCCCATTTTATACTATTTACCTAAAAGATGCTGCTTGCCAAGTTCATGATATCATTATCAATATCGTGTCAGGGGGGTTCCTTCCACTACTTTGACTCTGAGGGCAAGCGACTTTCAATCTGGCTTTCTCGCTCGTCTGACCCCTCGTTTCTCCAATATAAATTGAGGTTAATGAACAATTGAGGAGGCAAGGGCAAATGGGACGAAAACATGTCGCCACTTTTGAGCCAGAAGGGCATACCTCATATTATTTTTTACTTTTTTTTACAGTTACTGCCCTTCTGGCGGCAAAAAGATGATATTATTGCTTGGATGTTGACTCTGTATATTGATATTCGCTAGCCTAGCTCCTAACTAGAAGAACTTTTTTTTTTTTACTCCCCTCTCTAAAATGAAAAATGATTCATAGCTTGTATCCAGAGTACATGAGACCTCAAATCAAATCACATTAATCTAAAAACAGAGATATTTATAGCAGGATCGCTACTACTTATGAAAAATCAACCTCAGACAATTAATAGACCATTTTCGTAATGTAATAAATTTGTATGCATAAATCTTTGTCAAGTGCCATGTTACAAATCTATTTCATTCACCTGTTCAAAATAATTGTATTTCAATTGCCATAATGTGAATTGCATGAATATGATAATGTTTGCTACATGTAGGTAGGACAAACATAATGGTTTGTCCTATCTAACAAAATGGAATGTATGCCATTTGCACTGGCTACTGAAATACAGGTGAATGAAATAATTTGCAACAAGGCACTTAACAAAGATTTGTGCATTAAATTTGATTACATTACGAAAATGGCCTTTTGGAACTGTACTTAATTAAAATGGCCAATTTCAATAGCCCTGCGCCGTGCCTGTGCAAACTGACAGTGATGTATCACATAATGCAAGCATATATCTGGGATGTACAATAAGGTACCATTGAAAGAGCCTGTGAGTTGAATTTCCGAAAATACAATGTAGTTGCAATTGTGTTTTCTGTCATTTGAATTCTAACAGAGTCCATTTTTGTTACAAGAAGAGAATTTAAAATTATTTAGAGCATTCATTCATTTTGCAGCTTGAAACTTACATGAATTTGGATCAATCGTAAAATTCACAAAATTAATCAAATTTGTTCTGATTTTTTTACAGTAACAAGGCGATTTCTTTGATGATTAATGGAAGCATTAAACAAATGGAAATAAACAAGAGTTGAGACTGAGAGTAAAAAATCCTGAACGTGAAACTAAAAATGTTCCATGTTTTCATGAAGTTGTATTGCTGAGCAATAATACTGTCGGTCTGTTTGGAGCTAAAAGGGCATTAACTCTGCATAAACACCACCCGGTTTCAAACAGTCGATATGTACATGTAGATATTCAGCTCAGTGATTTTCGATAAATGCTATTACATCAAGCATCAACTAGTACATGTACGTTTCTTTTATATAATAATTAAAACTTACCTCTGATAAAAAATAATAATCACTGGCACAGGTTTAATCTCCAGCTGGACTGGAATTATATTCCTTTCTATTAAAGCTCTCAATGACAGCACTGAAACAGTTCATCAATAAAGAGTTGAAAACTTAAAGTTCACAAAAAAATGTCCACTTCTGTACCTCCTTATTCAGCAAATGCAATCATCACAATGAAACACAATCAAACGAAACGATAAGAATCCATGAAGTTCATAAGCATTTAGATAAACATGCCCCGAGCTCGGCAAAACCTTGATCTCCAAAGACTTGTAAGCAAGACACGGGATGTTTCTTGGTGAAAGAAAAATCTTTCCTTTCTGGTCGATGACAAAATGGTTGTGCACAGGCAAAGTTAACTGATTGACTCCTAAATGTTCTCACTCCCCATGGCTTAATACAAGAACCATGCACCCTCGACAGGGAATGGGTTAAACATCAACCTTCTCCTGGAAAGCAAGCAGGACGTTGCTTCTACTACGAGGTAAACCCCCTAACTGAGCAGAAAACGGAGAGTACAGGGCAGGTCAGGGGGTCTGCGCTTGGCTCGCTCAGACTTGTGGGTGTATCCAGCTGGAGGGTGTTGCGTGAGTGAGAGAGAGGGAGGAGGGAGTGGGGTGTAGGAAAGGAAGATCCATGAGATTGCAAGACATCTTTTGTATTATATGGGCACATGAAAATGGTGCAGGCATGATAGTACTTCATCTATGTAAAGAACAGGTGCGTTGTGAGGTAGGGGGTGGGGATCTTACCCCCCCCCCCCCCATCAATATTTTCTGTCAGCAAATTTTGATGTAATTTCTATTTTCTAACCATGTTGACGAGAAAAATTGATGCTTTTTTTTTTTTGCTGACAGAATCTTTGGATACATGTAGATTTCTTGTCCGGAAATTTGTTCCAACACCCCCTCAAATTCAAGGTGGTCTATCGATGCAAATTCATCAGTTACAGCCCATTTACAGTTTTCTTTTCTGATTTGAGAGATTCAAAAAAAGCCTAACAGGTTGTATCAAGTTTTATGAGGTGCTAAATGTACTTATATATCTGCAAATGTGGCAAAAATATGAAAATAGCCCAGATTTCTTAATTTTATCCCAAGACTAACAATGAGATCTATGTAATCAAATTCTTGAGCATTCCTTAGTGACTTTATGACATGCCTTTGTCAATTTACATCTAGGGATATGGCTACGTCACTACATACCACAGGAAACCCTCCCAGTTATTCACATCGTCAAAATATGTCTCGAAAGGAGGTGTGGCCCAGGGAAGTTTACATTCCATCATGGTTATTCTTATTTCCACTCAAAATATTCACAAGTACACCATATCACCTATAAATACATGTATATATTTTCTTAATGGAAAATCAAAGATATTTATGACGTTCTAGTTACAGCTATTCATACAATTATAGATCTGACAGTGCTTACTTAAAGGCCAATTGCACTCAGTGTGAGGTCTGTAGTGAATCAAGAGTGTTACCCAAACTTTAGAATGATGACAAAAAGAAGCATCGCTTCACAATAATCCAAGGATTTCTCTTCCTACAAGGTTCATATTAAGCCTAGTGCTGTGCCAGGGCTTGAACCTACAACTTTCAAAGTCTCCAGTCAAAGTCTCAAACCACTAAACCACAATACACCTTAACAGGAATATAGAGAGAGTATAGAGAGGATAAGTGCTGTGCTGAGACTTGAACCTATTTGCATCTTTAGTTGAGTCTTAAACCACTTTACCACGACCAAAAAAAATACTTGAATTTTGCATTAACATGACAAGTACTGTGGTAAGGCTTTGACCAATAATCTAATGATCTTTCCTGTCATGGGTTGCAACCACCAACCAAAACACCTTTACTTCAAGTTCATGCATAAACTATGAGTAAAGATAGGACAGTGCCGAGATGGGCCTTGAACCTCTGACCTTCACATCTCCGGGCATGGTTTCAAACCACTAGGCCACAGATGGCTATACACCCCTGCAATAAGGAACACAAGGAGAAAATGTTCTCCTTGAGTGCCAGAAAGGCATCAACTCTGTGTTAAAGTACATGTTAGCAGGTCAACACCCTTTTGGCTTGAAACAAATATTTAAAGATAAAGGTGAGTTCTGGTAATGCGATTGCATTGTGAAAGAAAAGGTGTGGAATGGATCAGAAAAAGTTGATCATATAGCATGTAAGTATCGGTGTGTACTGCAAGGTTCTGGAGTCATCAAAATCTTCATAAATTTGGCCCAGTCTTGGTAAAGTAACAATCACTTACACAGAAAGATGTATATGGGACAACAAACATGGTGTTTGGGCTAGTGGCCTAGTACTACCTTCATTTCCTTATCTTTCTATGCTCATTACTCAGCCAGTATACATTTTCTTCCAAAATTGTTTGGCACATGACATTTATTTGTAATCTTGAACATTCAGTGTAAGTTTCGTTAGATTCTGTGAGAATTCATTTTCTTTTTTCACCAGAACTCAAGTTTATCTTTAACAGGTCAACACCCTTTTGGCTCTAAACAAATATTATACTACATATCTAGATTGGGAGGGTTGCTTTCTGCCCATGTACACCCCAATCTGGATATAGCTTCACGGAAAAGAGCTGACAGGATACAGGGTCAAATAAAAGGTCAAGTTTGGATGGGCGGAGTAACATTTTTACCAAGTCAGCCATACCTGTTTCAGTTTTCCTTCTATGATGGTGTTCCAAGATCTTTCTTCCTCCTACGTTTTGTTCTTCATGCCTAATTTGATCACTGGCTTTGCACAGTGGTTTCCTCTAGACCACCTCCTCTTTCCTCCTCTTTCTCTTCCTCTTGCAATTTTTCTTTTCACCCAACCTTTCCCCATTTTGTTTTCTTTGTCTATTTTTCTCTCCACCCCTCTCACCTACTTTAAAAAAAATATGTTCACAAATTTTTTCTCTGACTTTACATGTACTGGAACGCCCACAGATCTCTCCTATTTTTTTAACTGTCTTGATTAACATTTCCCCTGCAATAATGACCATCTCTCGATCTCAGTCTCATTATTCTGTCTGTGTGTAATTTGTATGTGTATATTCTGTCTGTCTGTCTGTCCGTCTATCTCTCTCTCTATGTGTGTGTGTGTGTGACTGTCACTGTCTCAATCTCCCCCCCCCCCCTTTGCTCTGTCTCCCACTCCCCAACTCTCTCTCTCTCCCCCTTAATATCTCCATTTTAACGGTATGCCACAATAATCCATGTTATCTTGTGTGGAAGATGATTTATCTCAAACATGTTATGAAAAATAAACAATGCCCACGTCATGCCTCACAATATGACATTACAAACATGCTGAGCCAGGCCCCAGTGACTATCATAGCCCTGTTTCCACTTGCCTTATTCATAATAATTTGTTTAACTGTTTATCTTTCACATGGGGAAGGAAAAATCTTGCAGGTTATATGCCTACAGAAACAATTTCTGCATGTCTGTACAATATTTATGTCACGCATGCTAACATGTGTACATGTAGGTGACAATTGCTCTCAGGAAGAACAGCTTTGATGCTGGTGTGGCTTCCATCTTTAGGTAAACAAAATTATTATCAAATCAAATCGTATCACTTCAACCCGCTATCATCCAAAATAGTGCTGTAGTCAAACGTTTAAATGTCCGGTATCCGACCGCCCATGGCGGATTCCGTTTTCAATTGGACGGTTTCGTTTTCCCGTTTTTTTTATTTATTTAAAAAAAAAAAAAAAAATTAATAATTTTTTTTTTTTTTTTTTGTTTTTGTTTTTAAGTTTCGATTTATGCCCCTCCACCTTGCACTATGCCTGGCAATGTCTCCCAGCTCAGTAATCTGTGTGTTGACTCACCACTCCGAAACTAGAACAACACTCCAATTTGTCTGTCATCTTGGTTTGAAAGTGTAGTTTATAATAATAATTCATCCAACTTTTACACAGGGCGTACCACAAGGTTCTATCCTAGGTCCTCTACTGTTTTTAATTTACATTAATGATCTTACACATTCTTCTAAAAACGACATTGTTACTATTATTTGTGACAAGTTCACAAGCACAAATCGGCGCCTTCAAATGCACCTCGCAGTTAAATTAAAGTCCTTCCCGCTTTTTCACACGGGCCTGGCTTGCTGCCGACAAAGTCGGTCAAAAAAAAAAAAAAAAAAAAAAAAAAAAAAAAAAATCGTTTTTTTTTTTTTTTTTTTTTTTTTAATAAATCGTTTAACCGAAAACCGTCCGGTTTTGACTGGCGGTTAAACGGAATTGGAGATATCCGTGATGTTACAGCACTAATCCAAAACAAGTTTAAGTACATGTAGATTACTATATCATCATGAACAGGGTGTTGAAGATGTATGCAAACAACAAAAGAGTAACCCTGGTACCATCCATTTTAGAACTACATCAATCAGTCTCCCACCACATAACAATACAACCTTTTCCTGGAAGTTCAAAATGGCATGGCCACAAATAATACAGGTGGAATTGGAAATGCCTACATCGTCTAGGTGACTTTCTTGTCACAACACCGACGAATAGTGCTCAACTGCACGTACCCGAGGCATTTTTTTTTTTTTAAAGCAACGGTTATCAGAAAGATAAACCAATTGATACTGAAAGAACTAGAGCAGAAGAACATGAAAGCAAAAAACATGGAAAAAAGGGAAGCTTGCGATGAAAGAGTATGGAAGTCCACCAGCCTTCCACAAGTCGTTAGTCAACATCATCAACATCAAAATAGATGAAGGTCATACATACATGTGATGTCCTCAACCAATGCAAGCTATCATACTCAAACTTCTGAGGGTCAATTTTGTATTTATTTTAGCAAGGCTGCATGATTACTCTAATTGCAGTACAAGATGGGTCAATTTTTTGTTTACTCTAGCAAGGCTGCATGATGTATCCTAATTAGACTACAAGATACTATGAATATGATGGACAAAGAAAGCGGACAAAATATACAGTTCCTCAGGTAGACAAAGGAACATCCCTTCACTGCTATTATGTAAAAAGGTGAATATGCATGTGACACCTGTTCTACACATTTTTACATAATAGCAGTGAAGGGATGTTCCTTTGTCTACCTGAGGAACTGTATATTTTGTCCACTTTCTTTGTCAGTCATGTTCATAGTGAGATATACTTACAAGTACATGGAAGTAGAGAGCAATTTATTCACTGGCAGATTACAATGGACCTTATATCAAAATATGTTTATAACAGAAGTACTGTAAATCATTACATCAGTAAGGGTTTTTTTGTAAAAAAATGCAAAATCCCTGTCGAAATTCAATAAATAAATGGAAATGACTTCTACTTTACCTGAATTTCGGTAGCTCTGTCCCGCCCAACAAATGCCTGTCTTGTTTCACACATGGCAACTTGTAGTTGTACCCTTGAATTTCTCGCAGGTTGCACAACAACTTCATTCACAGTGTCTGTTGTAGATTCACCAGGAGTGGTGAGGGATATGGTGTCTGGC
Organism: Strongylocentrotus droebachiensis; assembly: GCA_035222895.1. Lineage (NCBI taxonomy): Eukaryota > Metazoa > Echinodermata > Echinoidea > Camarodonta > Strongylocentrotidae > Strongylocentrotus > Strongylocentrotus droebachiensis. Next base: position 228,662 of record JAVYIG010001769.1, read on the forward strand.
AAAATGGATGGAACTTCTGCAGGACGATCCAAAGCAAGAGAAACACACTGATGTTCGACTTTGTTCAGTACCAGGGCACCAGAGGTCCTTTCGATCTTGTAAGACCCAAGGTTCTTGACCCTGGAAGAATCCTGCGCCTCAGTGTTGTCTTTGAGATTGCCCACTCTAGGAGGGTTATCTATGCTTTGACATGATCTAGAACGCCGAGGCATTGAAGAAGTATCATCTATAAACACATCATCGCTTTGGGTGGATTCTAGTCTCTGGAGGGGGACACCTGTTCTATTAACACCATCCTTGCTTTCATTAGAGCTTCTATGAGAAAATACCTGAGAGGGAGTAGAAGCTGCACAATTTTCAATGACTGGTCGGTTAGGAATCGAATGTTGCTTGATCCGGTTAGCATACCTTGAACTCCTTCTCCGACTAAATGTGCCAGAGCTTCTAGATGGTGTGTTTTGTTCCAAGTCTGATGGCATCTGATGGTGCTCAGATCTATCATCCGTTGAAGACTCTCCTCTATCATCAAGCAATATATTGAAGTCCTCAGAGTCCAACTCTCCTGCCAACCTCCTCTCAAGGACTTCAACCCTGTGTCTCAGAAGCTGCAGCTCATCGTCCATCACAGCTGAATTTGGCGATGGTTCGCTCAGGGTTCGTGATGGTAAGGCAACATCGTCAAGCGATTGCTGCAAGACAAGTGTCCTTCCTTCACTGTAACGCCTCGGTGGAAGAGCAGGCTGACCTTCCCGACCTCGAGGCAGAGTGGAAGCAGCAGCTAGAGATCCAATACTTGGTATTCGATTCAAAGGAGATGCCAACCCTCCACTGTTCCTCTCATAAAACATTTCTGAATTAACAGAATAACTTCCTTCTGGAGATGGCAGAGAACTTGACATCTTTCGACTCCTGTAGCTACAGACTTGAGACTCTTCTTGGCCTCCCCCCTCAGAACCAACAATCACAATATCAGTCAACTTCATCTTGTGCCTTGTGGTCTTCGACTTGGAGGTGCGATGGTTCTCCAAATCTAGCTCACTTGACGCAACGGATCGACGGATCAGCTGCCCGACCGAGGGTCCAAGGGATTGCGACCTACGCTTCGCCTCTCCGAAGATTCGCCAAGTGCGTCCCTTCTTTCGCCTCGACTTTGCTGGATCCAAGTGTTCGTAGTGATGGTCATCTGCAGGATCAGTAGCAGGGCTGTCCAACTTTGCCACGGAGCTGTGCTGCTTGGATTGATCCAGGTGTGCATTGGGTATGAGGTAGCCATTTTCTGTTATCTCCATTGTGGCCCGCCTTTTTAAAAGTGCCTCCATTGCGATTTAGTTTTTCTTGTTACAGCCTTCAAGATTAGCTAATTATGGCATGACTGTGGGAATTCATCATGTAATTTTAGAATTTATATTGACCACTTCTTTACCAAGTGAAATGGCAATATGCCTTTAAAGTGCCTGTATTAAAAATATTTTAAAGGAAAGCTTTTGCTCATGGTTCAATCTTGGATCAATTATATTCAAACATTTCTTTTTATCTCCAAATGCATCACATGATACATCAATGTTGAATGACAGGACATAATGTCCCTTTTTCATTACACAGACACTGTCAATTTTGTCTTCTTTGAGCCTTCACAGGTTCTCAATTTCATCACAAGTACAAACTGACAAAGATCTCACTGTTGATCTCAAGTATTTCCTGATCATGTCAAAAAAATGATTCTCCACGTTGCAAACGTTTGCCCTTCTATCTGCCACCAGGTAGAATTTCCTAACGCAAACATCGTCAGGTATTTTTAGCGCCTAAGTGGTTCCAAACCTTATCCTGTCTCTGTTGATTCTGTCACACATGGTTCATGCCCGGCCTTCGGTTATGTTCTGCACAGGCTAGACAAAAGCACTGAATCAATTAGAATTGTGGCCCTGACTTCACCCTGAGCATCCCACAAGATGTTCCTCTTGCAGCCCGTTTGCAAAATGGAATTCCATCAAATAGATTGTAAATAGTAAACAAAATACTGTCAAGCTGAGAAAATGAAAACTGACCTGAAAATTTGTATTTGTTTCCAGGATATTGAGCATTAAAAGAAGCTTTCAAGAATTCAAATTATCTGGGATAATCAGATTAGAAACATGTTCTGCTCACCCTAATCATCCTAAGAAGATTTTGAAACTCTGAAATATTTTAACCAATGCAAAGTGTGGACTATATTTTAATTCATTCATTAGCAGTTCAATTATTTTAGGTCAAAAGAACTTTCGTTTTTTCTGCCTTTAGATTAGTGTCAAGTTTATCAAAACTTATCAAAGTTCATTGACTCTAATGATCAGAGAATGCTTTTATTTGACACATTTGATATCCTGCTATTGTCAGGGTTATTCCCATCATGTCCAAACCAGCGATCTTTACCAGATAGTTTTGGTTGTCTCTAGATCGCTATCTGGCAACTTTCAGGTTTCAATGGCCTACCATCAGGGTCAAAAGTACAAAAGGAACAAGTTAAAAGACAAAGGCGTTTTATTGACAAATTGTTGTTCCACTCAACCACTGAAGATAGCTGTCACTTTAACCAAAGCTGACACTTGAGATTCATCAACAATGTATCAAAGTTTTACATGGCAGTCACATTACCCGAGGTGCTTCAAAATGGCAATGTATGCAAGCTTTTTTGAGTGAGTGGTAACGGATGGCCTCGGCAGCGATTAGACAGATTTTTGTCAAGTTTGGTCCAAATCCTTCCTTCCTCTGCGACGGAAATGGCTTTGCTATGGCAACCAAACATGCTCCGAGGGTCCACCAACGGACATCCAGGTAATAACAATATTTTCCTCCTTGCCTTGAGAGTTTTTCCTTCTCTATGAGACAGGAAATATCTCCCTGAAGGTATCTTTCTACTGGTAAACCAAACTACCACAGAGACTTCAGATATATTCCAAGTTCATGATAAACGGCTGATGATCCTGCTTTAGTTGGTGTCTCCCGGCACGGTTGTCATGGCGATCGGTACCACAGAGTGCGTCTGAATGCACGTCTCTCTTGGGGGGTGGCGAGAGTAGCTTCTTTAGGCAGGTGTTCAGAAGTCTTAGAAATTGATTTTTCTTTTCAGCAACGCTAGATACCTACAAAGATGAACAAGAAAAAAGAGAGAGAAAAGAAGGAGATTAGTCTAACTTTTATTACTCCATAATGAAGCTACAATATATAATTAAACAAATTTGGCTAATAGAGGCATTATAAATTATTTTGAGAGTTAATGGAATATCTAGTGATTTCTCTTAAAATCTTTAAGGTAAACATCCTGAGAGATTGGAAAATGATGAACTATGTTGAGTAAAAGACAATCTTACATGTACTCCTAATTTTCAGAATGAGATTTTTTTTTTTAATTGTACAAGACTTTCTACATTGCAGGTCAATAACTTTAAAATTACTAAATCATTATCACTTGAGAAGTAATGCTAATAGAATTCAAATGATTATCACTCCACATACATATTTTAAACTAATTTTGAATAATTCCTTCATTTGTGTAAGTGGAATGAACTCTTTGAAACTATCAATACTCCATTTTTAACCTCATAACAATCATTTTAATCAAATCTATGAAGAAAAATGATTAGAAAGGAAAACAGCTAGAGCAAATTCACAATACAAGGATGGATATAATTATAAATGAAGAGTGACATGAAGTTAGAAGAAAGAGACATGAATTTTCATTTAGAAAACTGTTCCTGACAATAGAACAACATTTACAAACATAAACACATTTTGTATTTTAATACAAGGGTATGACCACACAGACAAGGACCTTTACAGGGACAAATATAAAGAAAAAGGAAAAAGGAAAAACAAAGGGGTAGGTTATATGATTTACAGTTTAGAATTTAAATTTTACTTCTAATTTCTTAATTGATTGGCTATTGGTATATCGCATTATTGGAATTGTAAATTGTAGCATACATAACATATCAACCCTCGAAAACAAGGTTGCTTAAAGCTTGTAAATATAGTACAATTGATAGAAATGTTACGATTGTTTGTGGAGATAATGACAGCTTTAGAAGGTTATCTTGTGGAGCATCTGACACGAATTATATGACCATGAAATAACGATGCACCCAGAATAATTGTGTGCTGCTTAGAACACAGTTGTGTATCTATACCATTTATGTAATTTTCATGAAATAATAAATTTCATATCTGATGTCGATCTACATAATTATTATGTGTAACGTCATCTGTTCCAATCCGCCTATGCAGTTTAAATTACATATTATGCGTAAATCTTTAGATATCTTTTTGTGTTGGAGATAATGGGTTTGAAGAGAAAGTTGAGTTCTGGATTTCATGTACAGTAGGGCTTGCTCATTCATTGTATGTACGTTTGGAAGAATTTCATATAAGAAACAGAGAAATGGGGAAACAGTTTGGACAAAACTTTGATGAAGCAAATGTGTGTCTGTTGTCCCATACACCCATTTGTGTGTGGAGTGCATGTGATTTAATGAGATTGGGTCAAACTTCTTTTTCATTTTGATCATTCACAACACAAGTCTCACAGTATACATCAATTCTCATGTACAGTACATCGCAACCAGCCTTCCCCGATCATTTCATTCACTATGTAATCACTTTTATATCATACCTCAACTATATCTTTAAACACAGCCTAGAACAGTTTCTCCGGTAGGTATTGTTGAAAGTTCTCTTATCTGACATAGAAAAATATCTATCCAACAACTAACCCCTCTGCATTCAATAAGATCTGCGCTCTGAATTTCTCTCTCATAGCTCAATGCACTTTCTCGTTGTCTGAGAAATTATGGATTAATGAAAATCAAAATGTATGTGAAGATCTAGGCCTTTGTATTGTTGTCTGGCATGTCGAGTGATTTTTCCTAATCTGATACAGGATGAATAATGAATAAATTCCCCCTGTAGCAGTTGAAATTAAAATGGGTCACAAATTTGCTCTCAGTACACAAGTTGAGAATAGTGCAAACGCCATAAATGATATCATATAATTGCATCTACAAGAAAGATTTTTTTTTTTTGACCGGATCTTGTACGGAACAAAAAGTAGTTCATGAGGTGTAAACACAACATCCATTTTTTGTGAGCCTTTTTGTAGTATTCCTCCCCTGCTCTGTGAACCCCCCCCCCCCCCCCCCCCCCTCCCTCCCCTCTGGGGTTAAATCACTTTCTGCTGTCACTGAGCATTATTCTCCTATTCTCCTTTATTACTTTTCCATTTCTAATCAAGTGTGTGGGTGAGAGTGTGTGTGTGTTTGGGAGTGAGGGTGGGTGCGTTTGGGTGTGTGGGTGGGTGTGTTTGGGAGTGTGGGTGTGTTTGGAAGTGTGGGTGTATGTTTATTGCAGTGGGAATAGGAGAGGATGTGTGAGATGATGTATTCATGACCATTTTCATGGGCCGCACACACCCACATAAGAAAAAGATGATAAAAATAAAAATTGTACAGTATACATGTACATGTACCTCAAATACTACCCACAATTATTTAATGTTGCGTATTCCTAACCTGAAGTATATCCTTTGTATTTTTTTATTTTTTTTTAACAGAAGTGCACTTTATCTTTCTGGGTGACAGTGAAAGTGCTAGACAAGCACCATACATCATTACCTTTTATTACATTTCAATGAGTTCATATGGAGATCCAAATTCAGTAATGGGCCTTGCCATGTTTTTTATGATATCCATTACAATAGTTGAGATATTACAAATATTGATTCCCAATGTAAATACTCGACTTTGATTGCGTAGGCAAACATGCTGAGTAAACACGACCCATTTGTTTTGCCATAGACATGCACTTTACTAGTATCCAATGCACTGCTGCTTCACCTGAAAAACTATCTGAAATTTTTAGCATGAGCAGCCTTTTGTATTTTCCATTTTTTCACTATTAGATTTTCTTTGAATTATAATTAGTTAATTAATTAATATCCAATTTTAGTTCTTATAGTCAACAAAATACTTAATGAAACCTGCAATGCTTTTAAATTATTCACTTCATTATGTTTGTTGTTGTTCATATGGATTATTCTTTAAAGTTTAGTAAAAAAATGACAATATCTTATTTATAGAAGGTTTACCAGTTTGGAAAAAAGTTAACATAAGGATAATAGGATATACATGTACGTATAGACACAAAAGAGAATGAATGCATATATCTTTTAGGGGAAAGGATAGATACATGTGTTGTGCATAAAAAAATGAAATATGTTAATAGAAAAATGTAATAACTTGTTATTTTAGTTGCTCCAGAACTTTTTTCCTATTTAGATGTAGTATCTTTAATACAGATGAGTAAATAAATAGTGAATTTAATCAACCTTTTCTGTCTCTTCTCATACTATTATTTACGTTAAATTGAGAGCATCTTTCATGACATTTCCTCAATTTCCACTCAATGATGCCACAAACATATCCCCTGTCAGCAGAATCCAATAACATCTAATTACTGCCATGGCCAATAATCTTGTATCATAGTTCAAACATCGTGACGGTCATCTTGTTTAATTAACATACATGTAAAGGCCGGCAAAATCTACTGCTTCCTAATGCTACTGTATGTGGGCGGGTCATTAGTGCGGTCAATTTACTGATAATAGCTGCATTTACACTGCTAGCAAAAATTGTAGAATTTTCTCCTGTGTTTCGTTGGTAATTAAATACGGACGTCTGGGAAACTGAAATTAAAAAATCCTTCTCTGGAGTGGGTTATTTTAAAACCCAAATTTCACAGATTTCTCTGCAGTGTTAATGTTCCCTCTCAAAATTTTGGTACAATTCTGTGTTTTATTGCAATGAGAGCAGCGACAATTCGCACATGCTTCAATGTTTCGATCAGTCAAAATTTAAAGGAAATTTACATGTAGTATCCTTCTTCTTTTGTTTGATATTAAAAAAAGGGAGGATTGGTAAGTGTGGCAAAAGAGTATTTGTTTCGTTTGTTTTTGTGTTTTTTCCCTGTGAATTATCATTAGTTTATTTATTGCCATATCTGAGGGGTGTTTTACAAAACTTGTCATCAGTGACAAATGAAATTTTTTGTTATAAGCTACTGAAATCCTTGCTTCTGATTGGTTATCAGCAGATTTGTCGCTGATGTTTATCATTTGTCATTGAAAAACTGCTTTGTGAAATACCCCTCAGGTTGTGGTCATGGCCACACTACGAAAGAAAGAAACGAGAAAGAAAGAAATGAAGCAAAACTTTTATATCACAATTCCAGAGAGAGGGCTTAGTATATCGGTTGTCAATTGATAAATCACAATGTTGCACTAAATTGAAAATATTCAAATGGACCTACCCACTGAAATTGAATTATAAATGTATAACAGTGTAGCATGCATAAACTGTACATACATGTACAGTATGTAATTTCTGATTCGATATTGGTAATCACATTTCGCCAAGGAATGATTGGGAAAACGAGAGTATATGCTCCTGGGATTTTAATTGTTGGCAGATATATTTGTTACATGTACAATGTACATGTAGGTCCATATTATACAGTTCAAAATTTCTAGTAAGCAAATTTGAATTACCACTACTGGTCGAGAAAGGCTTGCATACATATAATAAATGTAGTAACAGTAGTATTATATTATACAACATAGAACTCAATTGTGGTTGAGTTGGGTTTCAAACAGGGTTATTGTATTATGATGTTATTTTTTGTTTTAAAATCTTCCATCTACACACCACAGTTGTTCTGCACTCTTTTAATAAAAAATGGTCCCGGATATTTGTTCTCAAAGTAGTCAAAAAGTTATTGACCAGTGTGATTCAAGAAATATAAAAAACTATATGTCATGTTTTAATTGAGTCACATATCATTCGCAAAGAGAACGCCCCTGGAATTGGATCTAGTCATGATCCAATGTCATCTTGTAATCATTCAAAATCTGGAAATTCAATTATGAAACTTTTCAATTACTGACAAATTTTATTTAGTTCAGCAGGAAAATATGAAGTGGAAGCATCCTTCCCCATTCTGTAAAATACTTTGGTAGTAAAAAAAATATAGGAACAAATGTTGCCAAAAAGAAATTAAACAAAAAAAAGTCACACACATTTTATTGGTTTGCTTTTGCGTGTGTGTGTCATTCTTACCTACCGCTTATAGAGTACATGTCTTTAAAACGTTTTAAGGCGTTTGCCTTAGATCTAGTTAAACTTAAAATCGTTTAAAGTTCGCAACCCAATAATCCTAACACACAAGGTTTTTTGTGTCAATGACCTTGTCAAAATTCAGTTTCATATCCCTGTACAGTATAACTGTAATTCATTAGGGTAATACATCCCCCTTTTATAGACCTCCAAGTACCCCCTGTACAATCCCTTTTTTGGATAATCCCTAACTATGGTTGAAGAACTTAATTAGAATCCTTTGTAGTTATTAATCCTACTTGCAAAATGACAATGAACGAGAAATGAATGAGAAAACTCTGTAGTGACACATACTTAAAGCCACTAACTGCCTACTTTTATACCGGTACACTCAAATTCAAGTGGAAAGGGACTTGGAAAATCAACCATAGAAACAAACCCGGGCTAGAAGAGGACTTTTTGTTAAAATGAATCTATTAATGAATATACTTTATAGCTTTGTGTATACCACTTTCGGTACACAATCAAATTCAAGGGGAAAAGGAATGGCTCAAAGAGAACTGTTTTGTTGAAAGGAACCTCTCAAATAAGAACCCTCTGTACATACTACCTCCAGAATGACTGGAAAATTTAGGGAGAAAAGGATTTCAAATCAACCCATAAACCAAACCCTTGCCCCAGGTATGCTAGCAGGAGGCTGTCTTCATCAGACCGAAGTTGCAAAATAACCCGCTATTTTAAACTAGCCTGATTTCAAATTAGCCAGCTAATTTGCGTCTTCATCAGCCCACAGTTGCAATTACATGTAGCGGGCTCTTTGGTCAAGAAAACATCCTGGGAATATTTGTCTTGTTCCAAAATCGCCCGCTATATGGGAAATAGCGGGCTAATTTGCGCCCGTCCGAGCTATTTTGTGATGAGCTTATCGGTCTGGTGAAAACGCAATTTTAAACTTTGGGAAAATATCCAGAGTCTGAAAATAGCAGGTTATTTTGCAGCTTCGGTCTGATGAGGACAGGCCTAAAGAGGAAAGAATCAATTTCACGGTTTGTTCCTTTACGACAACTGGCCTTCCTAAAGTGCTTTAGCAACAGCAAAATGGGGGAATTTCTGGCAGGAGCAATTTCAGCCTGTTCATACTTACGGACAGTTATAAATACGAAACTTGGATGAAGAAATGTCATATAAAGAATCCATCTTATAGTGAAAGAAGTGGACAGACCATAAAAAAGATATTGTAAAGGCATTGAAGAGGTCAATTGACAGGACAGCTATACCCAGTTATATTTGTATGACACACGTTCAGACTTGAGCGAGATGCTGAAATTTTATTAAGTTTTCCTTAGAAATGATGCTCAGACAGATGTTTCGCTATGTATGTTAGTTCAGACTGAGTGTGAGTGCGATGCTGTTTTTTTTATTGAGTTTTGTTTAAAGCGATGCTCAGACAGATGTTTCGCTACATAACGTTTCATTTATATACAACGTTTCTTTATATCACAGAGGAAAATTGGGAACATTTTCTCATACAATGAATCGTGGTAGGCTGAATATGCAGGGTAAGAGTAGACCTTCAAATTTCAAAAACATTACGTTGAGCATTGCGCATGGATGTGATTTCCAATTTAACGGTTCATTTCTGAATTATAATCAGTGAGGTGTGATTCCGTTGATTCATTTTGTTAATCAATTAGTTTGTGGTAGCATGCTGACGATTCCCATGTGTATGTTGTGTATGTTTCATGACTACATGTACATGTATTTAAAGGAAGTTTAGCTATTTTCATTGTAATCATTAATTTACGTTGTTTTTCTTTCCTCTATGTGACTCTGACACAAAACTCATTTCCATCTCTCTGTTTCTTTCTCCATTTCTTTCCGTTTCTTTCTCATTCCTCTCTAAAACATACCATATCTCTTTTTTTGGAAAAATTACCTAAACCCAGAAATTTGAAGAAATCACCCTTTACTATTTAAAAACATCCTAAGAGCCCTAATAATGCAATGAAGGGTAAAAACATAAACAATTAGTAATTTACTACATATCATACAGCTTGAGATTAATGTTCATGCATACATGAAAGCTTAAAATAATTGGTGGGAAAAAAAAACACTTATCGACATAAAATATTCAAAAGGGAGGTAGAAAAGAAGAAAATATTAAGAATACATGTACATAGAGGAAAACATACATGTAAAGACATGACACCGACTCACCTGTCAGCTTTCTTGTCGAGGAGTCCTTCCAGATGTCAGAATATATCCAGAGTATCAATCCAAGAGTTCCAGGACGCTAGCTAACAGCATGTAGGATCGATCGGGCTGGGTCAGCAGTAGAGGCTGCATGCAGGAGCTGCACCTGTCGAAGGTGTCCCAAGACTGCTCAGCAGGAACCTGGCTGGATGATCACCAACAGCAGGTGACGCACCTCTTGCAGGTACCCTGAAGCAGACGATGTCCTTCAAGACCTTGGAGATCACTGTCCTGCCGTTGCAGGCACTAGATGCAGCTATTGGTAAAGTTGTACAATTTCCAGTGGCTCGATCTACACGTTGCAACTGTTGCAGAAGGCAAGCTGCACCACACGGCTAGGAAAATTTGCAGCACTGACTGATAGTCCTCGTTAAGTTTTCCATGAGATGCAAACCTAAAGGACTACATGCAATACCTGTCAAAAAGCTGTGTGTATTTGACAAACATCAAATACAGTTGAATTGGAATCGATCATGCTATTTCAAGTATATTTCCTGGTGCACACCTTATAACATAAATCAGGTACTTGTAGGGACTAAACACACGTGCATTCAGTAAGTCAAGCAATCAAAATTCTTTGATTACAAGTCGAGCAAGGATTGGTTCACAATCACCTTTCATGCGTGGAAAATGGGGCAAAAAAAGTTTGTTGAAAGAACTGGAGTGTGTATGTGTTACATGTGGATCGATCCTTCTAAATATAATGGTAGACACAATGCACAAGAAGCGAATGCCTTTGCAGCAAGAATCAACACTCTAGAGTGGACAGTGGTGAAAGAATGTTACCAAACAAACAACATTTCCTTCGGGGAACCAAGAAGTGATTGTCCAATTTGTCCACCGTTCGAAAGAACATAGCAGTTAAACAATAGGTGCACTTGTTGAATGTTCACTTAAATCTCTGCATAGCCTACACAATGGAGACCAATAAAATAAAAAACATGTAACCATGTTTAACGACGAAAAAGGAATTGTGTGTTGAAAGTATTATCCTTGATTACTCTCTGGTCACTGAACAGTAATAAAAGTTTCTAATGAGAAATTCTCAGGCCATTGCACGACCTCAGCTCGAACGTCACAGAGCAGATTGTCCATTTTGTAGTTCTCCAGAATTGGACTAAGTAATAGTTCAAGGTAGTAATTTACTTTAAATTACTCCTGCATGAATCAATGAAACAGCTTCACAATGATATCATGCTTCCAACAAGAATTGTTACATCTGCATTCTTGAGGACTATCCTGACCATTTGTAAAGGAATACTGTCCACTCAAAAACGCTTCCCACCAAAAGCACCAACCTGGTCCATGTATGACCTCACAACACAATGACTCATTCCTAACTGTTCGTATTACAGCATGCAATTTGTGTTTAAATAAAAGGAGTAACCACTGGGAGGTTCACAGTTACACAAAAGTTACCAAACGGTGATAATCCCGCATTATTCCTTTTTCTAAACTCCTACAGGATTCCGTAGACGATTACAGATTTACCGGGACAATAGGGCTTGGCTGTCTTAGAATCCGAAATGAGAGACTGTTCTTTCTCTTTTGCCAACCCTGCATGTAGCTTCAGTTGCAGGGTAAGCTGAATATTCCCATGGAGCAATATTCACTCCCACCGGTTGCAATTCAGTACCCCTTTTGTCTGGTTACTCTTGTTTTCTTTTGATTCCACAAGAACTTACATTGCATTTTTGACTCCTCTCACGGTCAACCTAAACACACAAAACACCGAAGAGAAAACTAACATGAAAGTTAGTTTGTGGGCGCACAGCCGCACACCTTGTTCATACATAACTTGATATTGACATTGATCATGATGTGGTATTTCACTGCAGTATGTTTGTTGTTTAAATGTGCATTCTTGCAGAGAAATTGATTAGGTACATTCATGATCTTTTTTCCTCACTATTTCAAGAGGTTAATAGTTACACAGAATTTAGGGAGTATATAGGTCCACTTTTATGAAATTAGTCAGGAACTATCAGTACTTTTATCTTTGATGAAGAGATCTTTTTTTTTTAATATAGTGAACCCTAAAATTTTTGTCCAAAAAATTTGAGGCTCCTGATTCAAACCGAACTGTGTTCCCATTTCAATGCATCACACAGAAACAAGTCTGTAGCCTGAGACTAAGCCACTGTTAGTGTAAACACAACCCCCATTGGAACACAAAAGAGAAAGCGATGCTGATTTTCATTGTGGAAGGAAAGAAAACAGCGTTGGAAGGTATACCTTTTATGCACGAGAGCGGAACAGACGAACAGTTCTGCTTGCTTTGTAAAGAGGGGTGTTTAGACGAACAGAATTTCAAGAGCTTCAGCAAATATTTATCCTGAATATAGAAGACTATAAACTCACAGTAGTAACTCACTACAGTGTTTGGTCAAGTCTCCACTAAAAATAGACTAAAATACAAATTTATTTGCTAATTAAATTTCTAACTCATGTTTCTATTCGAATCCCAGAGCAGAGGACAACAAAGAAGAAAAATCAGGAAATATACATTGCTCATTAAATGGTTTACTGGTTGACTGATTTTTACGTCAATATCTGTTTACCCCCAACAATAAATTGTCATAATTGTCGCACAATTGCTATTTTGAGTGAAGCGAAATGAGGTGTGATAATACGTATGGGATGACCTTGGTTTCTTATGGTAACAGTTCAATGTTAAACCAGCTAAAAAAATGCATGTACATACATAAAGGCCTACCTGTTTAATTGTATATTGCAAAATGTACACGTCATTAACTAGAAACTCAGAGCCATCAGGCGGCTATTGTTTGGAGCTATTTAACCTCATCAAATATCCTCCAACACCCTTTTTTGACCAAGTTAAATTTGTTTTTCCAATAATTGATTACTACCTTGACTTTGAGATTTTGGTCAAATACATGGTTTTATGGTTCAAATCCCTGTTTTCTCTTTTCCCCCCTAATTAGTCTGAAATGTATGACGTCTGTTAAAATAAATAAAAATGAAAAAACCTAGAGATAGGACATAATGTACAATCATATACCTGAGACCGATTAAGGCCTAGTTCCTCATTTTCACCACCTATCCCCTTTGTAGAATGGTGTATTTTTTGGTTTATAATTATGATTGCAGCATGAGCTAAATCCAGGATTTTGTTTAGAATCTGAGGCAAAGATACCCAATACCTTTTAAGTGCAAGTACATTTCATCAGCATTACCATTAGTGCTGTAGTCAAACGTTTAACTGTCCGGTATCCGACCGCCCATGGCGGATTCCGTTTTCAATTGGACGGTTTTGTTTTCCCTTTTTTTCTTTTAATAAATTGTTTAGCCGAAAACTGTCCGGTTTTGACAGGCGGTTAAACGGAATTGGAGATATCCGTGATGTTACAGCACTAATTACCATGCAACACGGTAGGTATCAAACAGACACCAAAGTCCAAAACCTTTCCACTGCCATCCATTATTAACGAGGACGGCATAGTCTACCGCCCTCGCTCCTCTACCGAAGGTCAAGTAAAGCGGCAGTAAAAGCAACTCGTGTAATGCTGCCATCGATCATCCTATCCTCACAGCGGTATTGATTTGTTCAAAGAATTAGTGCAGAAAATCTTTTTTATCGAGAATCACTCTTGTGTTAGTAAGATAATGCCGTGAAAATCAATGGACCGGTTCACTGGACAGGTCAGTGTATTTTCTCGCACTGTCGAGTTGGATACCAACTGGATTCTTGAAGCTTTCCTCATGCTCTTTGTGAATTAGTACAGTATATATTCAGAAGGACAACTTGCTATTAAAGTAGACGATAGAGCAAACAAATCCTGTATACCTAGATGGTTGTGCGTGTCAGGTACCATGCAGATCCAGACATTTGATTTCAAACAGTAATTTGAAGAAATTTACATGTACATGTATGCAATATTTCATAAATCTTTTGAGGCTTATGTTGGACAATATTATAAAGGATAAATATTTATTATGGTTACTAGTGCTATATTGCATACATTTCATTATTGAAATCCAAACTTCCAAAGGAAAAAGTGGTGGCTTAATTTTTGTTACCTGTCCGGACACCCAACCCCCCCCCCCCCCCCCCATCATACTTAGTGGATGAAATATTTCATACTCATACACTGCACTACTCACTGTATTATCTATAGTGCTGCTGCCGAGTACAAATTTCTTGGTCGACATATATCGGTTCATATCATTGGTCGACGTCTTAAACCGTTGACAGAAGGATGATCAGTAAATTTCAATATTCAAGTCAACATAAACATACAGTCATACATCCAATATAAAAGCCACAAAACGAATGGATTTACTGTTTTTCGATATCTGCATTTTAAAGCATATTTTCAATCAATTTTGAAATTGTAAATAATGCCTCAAACCATGGAAGTAGGCATCTAGATCTATATCGTATCGGTCAATTATGAGTTACTGACCACGGTCAAGGACCGCACAGACTTGAAGCAGGATGAATCAAAGAAAGGTGTGAGTGGAATTGTACATGTTGAGTACATGAATACTACATTATGGATAGCCCTGTAACCAATCAGATCGGATCGGGGGCCGATATTGACCTGATCAGGTGAGATCGGATAATAATTTCTGATTGCCGATCAATAAAAAGGATCGGGAAAAAAAATCGGCAGAATTTTTTTTTTTATAAATGCCAAAAAATTTCAAGTTTTTGCTATCAAATGCTTTAAAAAATGCATACATGTAGCTGGGATCTAGTTTCATATCTAAATACAGTATTGAGAGAACATTGATCAGAATTATCTCTTTCTCTGGACTAGAGTCGTTTAACGGACATAAGGACTTTAATTTTAGAAGGGTGGATTAAGGGCTTAATCCATTGAAGGTTAAATAGAGATTAGGGATTAAAGGGTTTTATAATGGTATTACTGAAGGATAACTTACCGAAGCTGTGACATCATGCAAATCTATATTTAGAATTTCACAATTTGAACTTTGTTTTCCGATCACAAATAATGTCCAACTTTCATAAAAACCAATTAATATGTTAAGTTTTGGCTGAGATATATGACCATCTGAATAAATAGATTTCCTATATATTAGAGCTCAGTGTTATTTTGCTCTGGTTTTTCAAATACATTCGATCACCATTAAATAAATCTAAATTGAATCCATCCTGAAACAAGCATAACAAAGCCTTTAAAATGTCAATGTTGCATTGTGAAACAAAGGCAAACAATTACACATGACAATTTATAAACTTAGCAATTCATAAAAACAACCAGTTAGATCATTGGTATCAGAAAAGGAGAGTTAAAAATAAAAAGAGAATACTATGACGAAAAATAAAATATTAAAAATGAATCATTGAACAAATCTTTGAGTTTTGACACACAATAGAAAATATGAAATATATTTAAATGTAAATTTCATCTCAGACTTTGAAATGTAAATGGTGAGTAGTAAGAGTTTCTTGCTTTATTCCTTGAAATATACCAGTAAAAAAATACATTACATACAAAGTGCAGCTTTTAAACAAATGAAAATGAAAACCTTGAAAAAACAATATAATCAATTTACACCAATTCAAATACCGGTATTGAATTACAAAGATATTTGGCCCCCTGTTTAATTTGTATAATGGGTCTGAGCTTGACTAGCATTTGCTATTGTAATTGTGTCTCCATTTAGCAGATGTAAATTCCCTTGATATACATTAATCTGATACTATTGTTCATCATATACAATTTATAGGCAATACAACCTAATACAAAATACAGACAAACCTGCTTAATAGTGACCACCTGTCTACAAAGACCACATTTTTTGTTTCCCTTGAAAATGGTTTCTCATCGAAACATGTACTGAAGGAACCTGTCTTCAAAGACCATTTTTTTTGTGTTTCCCTTAGGCGGTCGCTATAAACAGGTTTGTAAAAAAAAAGGCATAATTTGAATAAACAAATTCAACCGGTAAAAACACTTTTCTAGTAGCACATATATACAGGTGAATCACAAAAGTTTTGATTTTATTTGTTGAAGTTTATCTGATATTAAATAAGGAAGAAGAGAATATTTAATTACAACTTACCAAGTTCTGTATAACGTGATGTGGAGACTTCTCAGCTAATAAAATGCCAGTGAACTGGAACTACAATGTACAATGTACACATGGGATGATCATTCACTGTGCTCTCTTTGTGAAAATGTGATTCCAACCTTGAATTTGAAGGGAAAAAACGGGAGAAAAGAAAAGAAGGGATGAGAGACATTAAAGGTAAAATCTTGCAATTCCTGTACATCACCTATCATTTTATGATATTAAAGAAATGATGAGTTAAAGGTAAAGACCAGTAATGGTCATGCGATTGCATTGTGAAAGAAATGTTGTGGAATCGATCAGAAAAGGTTGATCATCTAGCATCTAGCATCTGCAAGGTTCTGGAATCATCAAAATGATAAGAAATTTGGCCCATTCTTCGTAAAGTTACAAGCACTATACACAGAAAGATGTATAAGGGACTACCCTATCTCTCTCACCAGACCATGAGAGAAATAAATTTACCAAATATATGAATTAGTAGGCGGTTTCCCGGCAAATTTTTTATCATCATGAATTAGTCAAAACATATTCTTTCACATGATTGGTAAAGAGAGCTTCCATTTCATTTTTTGAAATTGGGGCGTTTCCAATACCGGTCTTTACCTTTAAATGTCGCTGAGAGCCAAAAAGGGTGTTAACTCTTATAAGTTCTAAAGGAGTTGAAGGGGAAGTCGACCCTGATATGAAGTTGGTTTTAATGGAAGCAGAAAAATGAGAGAAACAAATTAGCGAGAGTTTGAGCAATAAACGATTAAGAATATCGACAGTTATTAAGTTTTGAAGGTGCAATCAATTAAACACAATTGGCAAGTTGTGACATTTCCTGTGAGGTCACCTCCCATGATCAATGTACTACAAACTTCAAAAATTATATAAAATAATTTTACCCTAAGAAGAATGTCGGCCATGTACATTTATCCTAAATATAATCATTGCAAATATTTGTGTATACAACCCCTGTATGAAACAAACCTGTTCCATCATCAATAACTAAGAAAATGAAAGTTTATGACATTTTCTGTACAGAGCAAATTGGAGAGGAGCTCACAAGATACATCAAGAGTTACCAATTTATGTTTCACTGATGACAACTTCAAAAATTCATAACTGTCCTATTTTTAATCAGATATTGCTCAAACTCTCACCAATATGTTTCTCTCTTTTTTTTCTGCTTTAAAAAAATTAATATCAGGGTGGACTTCCCCTTTAAGCTGATCAATGAAGATATCAAACAGACATTTCTGAAAAGGCAATATTTTGTCACAAAAAGAAAATCAAACATGATTGTATAGAATGCATTGACTTCATTATCCCATTGTATGTTGGTGATATCTGTCAAAGCATGACTAAAAAGCAGATGTTAACAATGCTGACATTCAATTATAAGATCCCTCTATGAAAAGGGAAACAAAAAGACATAGTACTCGCTGGCCTATTGTATCTGATGACAGGAACCACAAATTTTCCCAGGCTTGCTATAAACGCTGTGAGTCTCATGTTTAGAATTTGAGATAGCTAAGGAAGTTTGTGCATTTTTATAAACCCTAAAAGGAAGGGAGATTGGTTTTAAAATACACACATGTACCTCTAGAGTTTAAAGGGATAGCTGAGTTCTGTTTTCAGACCACAAATGCCTTCAAAGTGCATGGTTATTGCTCTTATTCTTATCTATGACATTTCTAGTGCCCTTTTAGAACCTAAAATTGCTATGAAGGTAATTTGAGACCCCAAAATGTGTGAAATTTAGCCAATACGATCATACCAATTCAGCTCCACTTTCAAAAAAACACGGTGACCGTTTATTAATTATTTAATTAAAAATAAAATACATGGGCCGGCTGTTTGAGCGTAATATAAGCAACACGAAAATGCCAACAAAAAAACTAACATCGGCATTGGCTAAAATAAGACGTAAAAGGTGTTATTTTGTTTTTTTCAACGGTTTTTTCAAATTTTTTAAAATATCTAATATTTGTGGTGGTACACAAGTATTAGAAATCGTTATATTTCAGCCGTCTCTAACCAATTTTGATCAAACAAAGATGATTTTGTCATTTAAATATTATGTTCTTTCAAATTTGACACTCAGTTTTTCATTATCTCACAAAAAAAATATTTTGTGTAGCGCCCTTTGCAACAGAACTCAACTATCCCTTTAATGAGACAATGGATACCGTAATTAACGGTGTATTAACCGCACCTTTTTGCCGCCGAAAAAAATTCAAAGTCAGGGGTGTGGTTTATACACGGTACACCAAACAAAAAAAAATAACTTGAAACTAGAACAACACTCAAATTTGTCTATCATCTTGGTTTGAAAGTAATCTTTCTGATAGATTTCAATATGCAGTTGATAAAAATAATTCCTCCAATTTTTCTTCT
>JAVYIG010001769.1:252500-300196 GCA_035222895.1 Strongylocentrotus droebachiensis
TGTTATCATATTTAATGCAAAAATCTATGAAATCTTGTGCCTCTTTCCAAATGATTTAAAGAGAAGGTTGAGTTCTGGGAAGAGGTGAAAAATAAATTGTGAGCGTTATCATTCTTACTATGCAAGTGTGGAAGAACATCAGATAAGACATGTTCCCTGAAAAGCATGGCTCTTCAAATGCCTTCATACTCTAAATATGACATGTAACATCGTAAAATTCGGGGGGGGGGTAGGATTTTTACGCCATGTGTCCCATATACATATTTCTGTGTACAGTGTTTGTAACTTTACCAAGACTTGGCCAAATTTCTTATCATTTTGATGATTCCAGAACCTTGCAAAACAAACAAATTCTTATATATGCTACTTGCTAGATGATCAACCTTTTCTGGTTGATTCCACACCGTTTATTTCACAATGCAATCGCATGACCAGAACTCAACTTCATCTTTAATTCACATCATACAAACAACTGTTTTTCAATAGCCAGCATGTGAATTGCATACATTACGTTTGTTAGGTAGGATTGACACTTGACAGGCCATAATGTTTTGTGCATTAGATTTGACTACATTGAAAAAGTGGTCTACTAGGGTGCCGATATCTTATTTGGCATTTTGCAAGACTGGCCGAAACACAATGCATACATGTACACAACAAGACGACAAGGCATGCATGAAAGTGCATGAAAACAGTCTGCATTCAATGGGTGGCTGACATTGTTTGCAATCTATAGGTTTATTTACTAGAAAGTACTAGAATCTACTAGAAAGTACAGAAGGCAAGAATATTAAGTTTGTTAGGCCTTATGGTACTGGGGAAAAACGACATTTGTAAAGGCTTCAAATATTGAGCATCATGATATTTGTGTGCGAAATGTAGTGGCATGAATTCATGAAAAGACACTTTCGGAATGCAAAAGGCATGATAGTTAGTTAGTGATATTTGCTTGTTAAAAGTTCTTTTTTAACATACATGTATGTCAGTGTAAGTTTAGGTAACATTAAAGGTACTATGTCCCTTTTGCAGCCAACCTCAAATGCTGTAGAACTTTGCAGGAATTATGAATATGTCATGTATGTCCTATCTGTGAAATTTAAACGTTAGCAGTGTCCTCATATTCAAATTATGCAAGGAAACCCGTTTACTTGCTAGACTTCATTGTCAGACACTATTGAGTGAATGACTGGCTTTTTTTCTTCTTTGGTAATAACATACATGTACATGAAAAGAGTTGTAAAGGGTACATGAGCATTTGTCTACATCAATAACCCACTTCTTGTGATGGCCAAGATTAAACTGATTGAATCTTTGCGCAGCATAAAACGTATGACCATTCGGTACAATTGTCTGAAAATCAAGACTATTACTTTTGGGCTCTAGAGCCCAAAAGTCGATTTGACAACTAATAGTCGTTATTTTCCCACTTGAAGACATTTTCAAGCCCCACCTTTTTTAGGGAAGTTCTAAATTAGTATTATCTTTCAAATGCAGTTGGAATTTAACTTTTTCATTTTTTGGGCCTGCAAATGGGACATAGTACCTTTAAGTCTAATAGATAGTAAATGTATTTACCAGCTCCATATCTAAAGGATGTGGGTCTTACTCTACATGCCTACTTAGGGCAATTGTTGCACTCTAAACCGTTAAAGGTCATACAATGTGCAGCATGAAACTTCAAGGCTTAGGCCAAATAAAAAAAAATATATTTAGCGTCCTGCCTCTTTGAAAAATAGGAAGGAGGAGGCCCTTTTATTTCTTTCCAAATGGCCGCTCAAAATGGCTGCTCAGTACATTTTTCCTGACAGTCGGGCTATTTTTCAAGTTGGCTGCCGGTATTTTTATTTTTTTTAAATCAGAAATAGATCATTTTAGTAGTATGTTTTAAATGTTTAAATTCATTGAAGAAGAAAAAATTATGAAAAAAAAAAAAAAAATTAAAAATAGGAGGCGGCCCCCAAAAAGGAAGCGAGCGGGGACGCTAAACATGTATATTTTTTTACATGGCCTTACATTGCATGTATATGATACATGTCGCATAAAATGCACCCATTTGACTATTTGGAGATTACTAGAATGCACTATCAATGGAAGTCAAAATCTCTTCTTATTTTTCTCATTGAAAATATGAGGTTCTCATAATTACAACATTTTGTAGGTAATAGGTAATACAAATTTTTGGTATGGGGTCATTAATTTGGTTCAAATGAACATATTGGAAGCATATGCGGTCCTTCAATATTCAGTGATCGTTGTCGTGGATGAAAATCGAGTCTAAAGTTATGAAATTGTAAATAATAAACTCTTTATGTTGTATAGCTCCCTCTCAAGGGCAAGATATAAATTAAGCTACATGTATAAAACAATGTTTCTTGACTAAAATCTACCGATTAGTTGTTCCCGTTCGGAAATTTTATATGACAACTACATATTCTGAGATTTTCATGGTCGCAGCTATACCATTGTACGGCCGTAGGCGCTATTTGAAATTTATCAAAATTTACCGGGAGCACCGGTAAATTTTTATATTCAATTTTTCTCGAAAGCAGAAGTAGTTTAGGGGCTAAATTTTCTAGTCTTTATAATACATCCACAGGGGCATCCAAATATATCAAAATTGTAAAGAATCACTATCCACCCAATTTTCAAAATTTCCCCAAACTTTGTATTACCTTTAAGGCCCAAATGTGAGCCCACTTCCTTTACCAGAAAAGAAGATTTTATCCACAAATATCAGGCTGTGGAGAGGATAATAATAAATAACTTGTAGACTGTTCGCGCGAAACAGTCCCTCAAAACAAATCAGTCGGAATTTGAGGCATGCAACCCAGCACAGTCGGAGTTCCAGAAACTATTTGGGAGGGGATAAAAAGTTCCTCTGGTAATTTGTTGAGGTATGCTCTCTACAGCAAGCAAACAAAGCAAGGTTGAAACTGGAAAGGAAACAACGAGACTTGTTTTTGCTTTTGTTCTCCCTTCTTTAAGGAAGTTCAGGTTTAAAGATAAAGACCAGTTTAATATGGTCATGCGATTGCATTGTGAAAGAAACATTGTGGAATCGATCGGAAAAGGTTGATCAGCTAGCATATAAATATTGGTGTGTACTGCAAGGTTCTGGAATCATCAAAATGATAAGAAATTTGACCCAGTCTTGATAAAGCAACAAGCACTGTACACAGAAAGATGTATATGGGACTACCCCCACACATGCGCGACACGTGCGTTATATCTATCAGGTCCAAATAGATGATAGATATAATAATTTACCAAATATATCAATTAGTAGGGGGCTTCTCTGCAAAATTTATATGATCGCGTCTTAGTCAAAACATCCTTTCACATGGTTGGTAATAAGAGCTTCCATTTCATTTTTTGAGAGGGGGGCATTTCCAAAACTAGTCTTTACATTTAAGAAGACACAATCAATGGAAGCCTAAGTCCTCAAAAGACTTGTACTGTTACAAGTAGCTTCATGCCATGCAGTGCTTGATAGCTAAAGCCTCTTTCACACCGGATCTACGATGTGTGGTGTACCGACTACGCCGCAATTAGGCTGCGTTCCACGGCGTAGTCCCTTTGTAGATTGTGCAAAAGCTGGCGTACGATGGTGTATGGTTACGTACCCTGTGCATATTGTATGCAATTGGGTATAAGAGGCGTAGGCCTGGCGTACGGTTGCGTATGGTTGCTTACTGCGTGCGCAAGCTTTTGCCGTTTCGTTGCATTTAAATTTAAAACCAGATATTTATGGTTTTCTGTGAAAGCGTCACTGAGCAACACTCTCTAAGGCGAGGCGTCAAAAATATTGATACCAGCAGGCTGCAGCCTCACGTATTGGCGCATCGAGGCTGCAATTACGGCCGAAGCCTGGCTGGGGCAATTATTTTTCACTTATTAACCCAGCCGGCTTGCGCCAGGCTGGGATCTGAGGCTCGGTTTCCATTCGAAAGGCGGCAGCCGGCGCATGCTTTTGAATGCCATTTCCTACCGCCAGCGGTAGCCGGCTGAGCTAATTTTAAAAATGCAGCCAGGACGCACAAGTGCAGTTAGCTGCCGCTGGCTGGTATATTTATTTTTGACGCCTCGCCTAACACTAACAGTGGATTACACAGGGGCTCGGGGCGAAATAGCCCCCGAAATGCCCAAAAGAGCCCCCAAAAATCAGAAAAGAGCCCCTGTAATTTTGCATAGAGTTCAATGCAAAACAAATGTTAAAGTGTTAATTTCATGCAGGCAAGCTTGAAAAATAATTTTTTTTTTTTCCCTGGGATTCTCCCAACCATTTTTGAATTTTACCAACTGTATTTTTCCATGAAAATAAGACATAAAACAGGCTTTTACAAATCTCTTCACACTTAAATGTTTGGAATCATATATATAGAGCCAATTCATTGCTTTGTGACGATTTACATTCACTTAAAATGTAATTAAATTGTAATAGTTGGGAGAATTAAGGAATCAATCAGATCAGTTTTTTCCCCAATTTTTATCATTAATAATGGTTTGTTTAAATGTTTTCACTCACACTTTCAGATTATCTTTAATTGTACATCTAGCATTGAAGTCAATACCTTAGCACCATTTTTTACAGGCCACCGTCAAATGTATTCACCTAGAATAGATGTACCTGTAGGCCCTGCATGTTACATATCATGACATGTCATAGAGAATACAGTACAACATAGATCAACCTGAATGATACCATAATAACCCTACACTAACTACGAGGCTCCCATCTTGTCACTACTGACTAGTACCACTACCAGTACCATCATCATCATCAAATTGTTACCATTTGCCATCATCATCCTCATCATCTGCGAATTCTCATCGTCAAACATCAACGTCATCATCAACCTTCATAACCACTGTCATCATTTGTAGATTCCCATCCTCAGTTTCATGGTTTATAAACATCGTCATCATCCTCATTGTCATCATCATCTGTACATTCCCATCCCCAATATCATGGTTTATAAACATTAATTGTTGTCTTCATCATTAAATCACTAACTTCACTCTCATCAGTCACCATCACTACCACCACCATCATCATCACCACAGCCATATCAATCACTACCCACCACTACCCACCACTACCCACCACCACCACCAAACCACCATCATCATGATCATCATCATCATCACTCCCACCACACTTAGACACTACCACCACCATCATCTTCCAAATTGTTTAAGTAACCCAAAGAACATGAGTGATACACCAGGTTATTAAGATTGTGAGATTATACTAGTGCTTACATCTTATTACCCCTGGAATGATTTACGCACTCCGTGAAATCATGAACCAGAAAAGAACATCTGTTGCACATAATATAACACGCTCTCGCGCCAGACATTGCACGGCCTCCTCCCGGCTCCCCAGCGATAACGGACTAGCCGAGGCATGCATGTATGGCCATGGGAACCCGTTTGTGGGGGTAAAACCAAACATAAGTCATAACTGGGGGAATAAAATCAAATCGATGTAAGTTATGTTCAAAATACGTAAATCAGTAGGCATACTACAAACCTGTATTCCTTGAAGTTAGTGGAATCTCATCTGACAATGACCTGCGAAAACGATGCCACTTACAGAATATAATCTTAGTACCGATGGAAACAAAGCGCTTTGTTTTCTGCTATGATATGTCGCTGCACTCCGTTGGTCCTTTAGCTCTTGCTCCGTATTCCGAACATACATGTACCCCTAACAGCGGGCCCTCTCGAGCCCTTGAAACTACAGCGAGCGAGTTCGATCTATATTTCGAAAACCGTTGTTTACGATATAATGTATACGGTAGATGGCGCTGTGAAAATATATTGCGTTGTCACATCGAAACTTGAAACATTGTAAAGCATTGTTACCCCCCACCCATCTGAGATGAAATAAAATGATTTTATTTTGTGAGTTTTCAACCATTAACTAAAACAAATGTGTCCTTTAAGCCCGTCTGCACTAGTTTGGCCAGGAGGGACTAGACCTCCCTGCAAGGCCACTGACAGATGCCGTTATCTCATCATCTCAGCTCTCAATTAACAAAAGAAAAAGAGGATCATGGAGGACCAAAGGGCACCGCTTAGGCATTGTTTTCTATATAGAGGGAGCAAGCAGCTACAAGTAGTGTCAGTGGCGGATTCAGGGGGGCACAGGGGGCACGGTGCCCCCCCCCCCCCCCCCTCCCCGGTAAAAAAAAAGGGGGAAGGGAGAAGGGGGAGAAGAAAAGGGGAGAAAGGGAGAAAAAGGAGGGGGAAAGAAAAAGGAGGGGAAAAAGAAAGAAAAGGGAAGAGAGAAAGAAGAGGAAAAGGGGGAGGAGAGAAAATGGGAGAGGAGAAAAAGGAGGGGGAAAGGAAGAAAGGGGGATAATATTATAAGAAGGTGTTTTTTCCGGGAAAGGGGAGGGGGGCACGCAATCTTTCAGTGTGCATAATATCGGGTTCCCCCCCCCCCCCAAAAAAAAAAAAAAAAAAAAAAAAAAAAAAATGGGATGAAAAAAGTGGGGAGAGAGAGAATTTTTGTGAGAAAGGAAAACAAATGAAAGAGACTTAAACTACGAGAGAAGGTACAACGAATCGTCTACTTTCTCTAATAATTGAATGCAACGTCAAAACTTCCGGGCTTCGCACGGGGGGGGGGGGGGGGGGGGGACTGAATCCAGACAAGGATTAAGAGTCGAGAACGGTACAATGTATCGTCTTCTTTCTCTAATAATTTAATGAAACGGCAAAGCTTCCGCGTTTCGTGTGGGAAGGGGGAACTGAATTCGGACAAGGATTAAGAAACGAAAACAGTACTACGATTCGCCTTCTTTCTCTAATAATTTAATGGAATGTCAATCTTTCGCGCTTCGCGGGGGAGGGGGGAAACTGAATTCAGACGAGGATTACGGGTAGAGAACGGTTCAACGAATCGTCTTCTTTGAATTCAGACAAGGATTAAAAGACGAAAACAGTACAACAAATCGTCTTCTTTATCTAATAATTGAATGAAAGTATGAAACGTCGAAAGCTTCTGCGCTTTGCGCGGGGGGGGGGGGGGCGAAACAAGAAGTAAGAGTCGGGAACGGTACAACGACTCGTCTTCTTTCTCTAATAATCTAATGAAGTGTCAAAGCTTCCGCACTTTGCTCGGGAGGGGGAACTGAAAAATAACTTAGTTCTTGGCCCCGGGTTTATAGGGTTACATTAATTTTGTAGTCATATTTGTCGGTAATTGGTGGCTAGTTTGGTCGGTAATCGGTGGCCTCTATAACCCCACCCCCAGGCGCGGATCCAGGGGGGGGGGGCCGAGCGGGCCTTGGCCCCCCCCCCCCCCCCCGCAAAAAAAAAAAAAAAAAAAAAAAGAGAAAAAAGGAAAAGGGAAAGGGAAAGGGGAGAGAAAGGGAAAGAAAGAAGAGGAAGAAGAAAAGAAAAGGGGGAAGAAGGAGATCGGGGGGCCGAAAGGGCCTTGCCTCCAAAGCTGTTGACCCCCCCCCCCCCCCCAATCAAAAAAAATAGAGAGAAGGAAGGAAAGGGAAAGAAAAAAGGAAAAGAGGAGATACTGGCGTACTGATACTGATTGCTCATCTGACCGTGATTAAATGCCTAAAACCCCAAAGCTTTCGGGGGCTCTGCCCCCTGTATTCCACCTAGGGCCCTACGGCGGGCCCTTAGATGCTCATCTGACGGTAATTTAATGCCTAAAACCCCTCTTTTGGAGGGCTCCGCCCCCTGGAACCTACGCCAAATAGTGACCTTCCAGTGTCACAAAATAATAGGTATTTACAAAAAATGCTCATCTGACCTTAATTAAACGCCTAAAACCCCTGAGTCTCCGGGGCCGGCCCCGCCGCCTCGACCCCACCAGGGGCCCTAAGGCGGGCCCCTGAATGCTTATCTGACCGCGGTCCCCCCAAATCGGAAGAGGACGTAGGAAGAAAAAGTAGCAGACAAAGAACATCTTTGAAATTCAGACAAGGATTAAGAGTATAGAGAACGGTATAGCGAATCGTCTTCTTTCTCTCATAATCTTATGAAACGTCAAAGCTTCCGCGCTTTGCGCGGGAGGGGGAACCTGAATTCAGACGAGGATTCAGAGGCGATAACGGTTATACGAATCTTTAATGATTTAATGAAACGTAAAAGCTTCCGCGCTTCGCGCGGGATGGGGGGAAAACTAAATTCCGACGAGGATTATTTTCGAGAACGGTACAACGAATCGTCTTCTTTTTCTAATGATTTAATGAAAATTAAAAGCTTCCGCGCTTCGCGCGGGAGGGGAGACCTGAATTCAGACGAGGATTAAGAGTCGAGAACTCTACAGCCAATCGTCTTCTTTCTCTCATAATCTTATGAAACTTAAAAGCTTCCGCGCTTCGTGTGGGAAGGGGGGGGGGCTGAATTCAGACGAGGATTAAGAGTCGAGAACTGTACAGCCAATCGTCTTCTTTCTCTCACAATCTTATGAAACTTAGAAGCTTCCGCGCTTCGCACGGGAGGAGAGGGGGGGGGGGGGACCTGAATTCAGACAAGGATTAAGAGTCGAGAACTCTACAACTAATCGTCTTCTTTCTGTAATAGTTTAATGAAACGTCAAAGCTTCCGCGCTTCGCGCAGGAGGGAGAGGGGGTGACTGAATTTAGACGAGGATTAAGAGTCGAGAAATTTACAACGAATCGTCTTCTTTCTCTAATAATTTAATAAATCGTAAAATTTTCCGCGCTTCGCGCGGGAGGGGAAAAACTAAATTCATACGAGGATTAAGAGTCGAGAACGGTACAACGAATCGTCTTCTTTCTTCAATAGTTTAATGAAACGTCAAAGCTCCCGTGCTTCTCGCAGGAGGGGGAGGGGGGCTGAATTTAGACAGGGATTAAGAGTCGAGAACTCTACAACAAATCGTCTTCTTTCTCTAATAAATCGTAACATTTTCCGCGCTTCGCGCGGGAGGGGAAAAACTAAATTCAGACGAAGATTAATAGTCGAGAACGGTACAACGAATCGTCTTCTTTCTTTAATAGTTTAATGAAACGTCAAAGCTTCCGCGCTTTGCGCAGGAGGGGGAGGGGGGCTGAATTTAGACGAGGATTAAGAGTCAAGAACTCTACAACGAATCGTCTTCTTTCTCTAATAATTTAATAAATCGTAAAAAAATTCGCGCTTCGCGCGGGAGGGAAAAAACTAAATTCAGACGAAGATTAAGCGTCGAGAACGGTACAACGAGTCGTCTTCTATCTCGAATAATTTAATAAAACGTCAAAGCTTCCGCGTTTCGCGTTTGCACCGACCCCCCCCCCCTCCCGCATTACGTCACTGTTGGTCACTATTACATACCAATATTTGGCTCGCATAATTTGAAATTTGGGCCCCCCCCCCCCCCTAAGAAATCCTGGATCCGCGCCTGCCCACCCCAGCCCCCCCCCCCCTTTTTTTTACCGAAACGAGTCTAGCGACGCGTATACACTCGAGATAATTTGTGCAAGTACTACTGGTGAAGTACTACCAGACCACCGTCTTTGTGCATTGTGCAGCAACGAAGCATATACAACGTCTCGCGACGTGACAGCTCGCTTTTCTCTAACTTCTAACCAATCAGAAGGCCTGGTTTTTTTCTTCCAGGAAGTGCCGGTGGACTCAAATTGCAAAAAAATCCCTTCTCTTTGAGGGGGTAGGAGAAAGCAATTTTACGTCATATTACTCCAGGAACTGCCTGAAAATGCACCTAATATGGTTTTAAAATTGCAAATTCTTCCTAAACAGGGAGCGGTTCTGACCCCCTCCCAGACCCACTCCCGCTTGGTCACTCCACTCCCTCGCTCTATCGCTTCGCGCCATTGTTTTTGTATATATTTCACCCCATGCGATTTTTTGTTGAAAAAGTTGTTTGGTTGTCCTCGACCGCCCGCTCGTCATTTTCGGGCCGCTCGTATTTTTTTTTTTTTTTTTATATATTTTTTGTTTATTTTTTTTTATTTTTTTTTATTTTTTTTATTTTTTTTTTTTTTGGGGGGGGGGGGAGCAATCTTAAATGCCAAACATACCATTTTATGCATTTGCAAGGATCAAAATGCGTCCCGTTGCCAGTTTGGTCTTTTCAGTACGCAATTAGGTATTTATTAAAGTTGCCATTTTTATTTTTCTATGTCAAAATGCCGTTTATTCAAATCAGGTTCTCAGCATTCTTAAACTCATTTTAAAGCCCATCTGTACTAGTTTACAGGAGGGATTAAACCACCCTGCAAGGTCACTGGAAAGGTGTTTATCTCATCAAATCAGCTCTCAGTTAATATAAGATAAAGAGGATCATGGGGGACCAATGGTCACCGATTAGGCATTGTTTGCTACATAGAGGGCGCAAGTAGCTATAAGTAGTACAATGGAGATTTAAAAGGTGCTGTATTTCAAAGCCCAAAATACTTTCTGTGTTGGTCTTGATATTCATTTTACATTAAACTAGTCTTTTACCATATTAAAGTGTTTTATAGACTTTGTTTGTTTAAATGCTTGACAATCCCAATAATTTTATTTTTTTTATGGAAAAAAAATTATTTAAAAAAAAAAAAAAATGGGGAAAAAAAAAAATCAAAAAATCAAAAAAATACACACACAAAATGAATTGTCTGAAGCATGCGCTACTTTAACAATAAAATTCAATAAGGCATGTTCTGTATTATGTTTTTCTCTAAATCCAAACTGAAAGTTGGAAAAAATACTATGAGTTTTTAAAAAGTAAACAGTTCTACGATAAACAACTTTTTCTAGAATTTTCGACAAGGAGGATAATAAAGAGATTGGTCGATAATTACTGACATTCAACTTATCACCTTTTTGTACAGGGGTATGACTTTTGCGATTTTCATATTATCTGGGACTTGTCCATTAAGTAACGATAGATTAAGAATGTGTACTAAAGGATTTACAGTTGAAGATATTACACCTTTTAGAATAAAATTATTAATGTCATCATAGCCGGGACTTTTTTTGTTATTCAAATTAGATACAATATCAATGATATCTTCTTTAACTATAGGAGTGAGAAAATAGTATAGGGGTTGGGTGTGCCTAGGTAATCAGAGCAATGTTTGGCTGAAGGAGGAATACCTTCAGCCAAGTTTGTCCCTATAGAGGACAAAAAGTTGTTGAAAGTATTGGCTATGTTTTCAGGATCTTCGACAATATCATCATTATACCTAATTTTAGTTATATCTGATTTGTTATTGGATAAATTCATTGCTTGTTTTAAAATCTTCCATGTGTTTTGAATATCGATCTTATATAAAGTTAACTGGTTCGTAAAGTATTTTTTTTGTTGCTAATCGTATTGTTTTAGTTAAAATATTTTTATAACTGGTGTATCTAGCTTTTGCCTGTTCAGTACCTTTCATTTTACATTTATAGTATAAGTTATTTTTTCTGTTAATTGAACGTAAAAGTGATTTAGAAATCCATGGAAGTCTCGGTGATTTTTTGTAGGTAGTTCCTTTGTCTTTAACTTTAGGAATGTGAATATCTAATTGATTATGAAATATTTTAAGGAAATTATTAAAAGATAAATTTACGTCATTATTATCGTAAAC
Source organism: Strongylocentrotus droebachiensis (assembly GCA_035222895.1). NCBI lineage: Eukaryota > Metazoa > Echinodermata > Echinoidea > Camarodonta > Strongylocentrotidae > Strongylocentrotus > Strongylocentrotus droebachiensis. Next base: position 264,056 of record JAVYIG010001769.1, read on the forward strand.
ACACGACCAGTCAGCAGAGTCTAAAGATGCGCCAAGAATGGCAATGTTTTCATGGTTAGGTCTGCGTCTTGATGGTCTTTGATGATTAACTAATGAGTGCTTAAGGGTAAAATGTGACATAATAGGAAAATGATCCGTTATATCAGATAGAATTACAGAAGAGTCTGGGGTAGGAAGAGTATTGCAAAAAACATTATCAATAAGGGTGGCGGAGTGATTTGCCATACGGGTGGGTTTCGATATCAAAGGCAAAAATGAGGCAGTCAAAAATATTTCAAGAAATTCATGGGATATATTGTTGTTATTATGGTTTAAAATATCAATATTAAAATCGGTTCCATGACACATGCTCCGCCGACATTTACTCCGCAAAACGCAACAATTGCTCCACGACATTTGCTCCGCGACATTTGCTCCGACGTCAAATGCTCCGCCGACACTTGCTCCGCCGACATTTGCTCCGCCGACATTTGCTCCGCCGACAATTGCTCCGCCGACAGATGCTCCGCCAACAATTGCTCCGCCGACATTTGCTCTGCCGACAATTGCTCCGCCGACAATTGCTCCGCAAAACGCGACAATTGCTCCGGTGACAAATGCTCCTCGAACGACAGTTGCTCCGCCGACATTTGTTCCGCCGACAATTGCTCCTCCGACATTTGCTCCGCATGAAGCGACACTTGCTCCGCATGAAGCGACACTTGCTCCGGTGACATTTGCTCCGACGACATTTGCTCCGCCGACAATTGCTCCGCCGACAGATGCTCCGCCGACAATTGCTCCTCCTACATTTGCTCCGCATGAAGCGACACTTGCTCCCGGCCCCCCCCCCCCCCCCACTCCGGGGTCGGAATGACCGCATGCGTGTTGCCAAAATGTCCGGTAAAGGGGTACTTTTCGTGCGACAAAGTCCGGCCCGAGAATTGTAAAAAAAGGGGTGTATTTGACTTTTCACCCGGAGATTTCTTTAAAAAGGGGGTGTTTTTTTTTTTCTCTCATCTCTTTGGACTCCTGAGAAATTATTCCGAATTTAGGGGGGTACATTGAGCATTTTTCCTGATTTAGGGGGGTCTCCAAGGCAGGAAAAGCCCTCGAAAAGCCCGCGAAAGGGGGGTTCGGAAATGTTGGCAGTCCTCAGATAGGGGGTGCTTTCAAAAAGAGGGAACGAGCATATGCGTACCCTAAATAACACTGAGTGGGGGGCCGGGCACTTGCTCCGGTGATATTTGCTCCGACGACATTTGCTCTGACGACATTTGCTCCCCATGAAGCGACATTTGCTCCGGTGACATTTGCTCCGCCCAAAAAGTGTCCCATAAAATTCATATGATAACTACGACAAATGATTCGCCGAAAATATTTTATCACGGGTTATTTTCGTTTCTTTTTTTCTTCATTTTCTGAATGCATTTCATGAAATAATGTAGATGAAATGAAATGATTGAATGTTGATGATGTGGGAGGAAAAAGGAGTTACCTAAAAGTCATTTCGAATATACTGAAATAACTTTCCATCTATCACTTTCGTCTCATATAATGTACACTAAACACTCATTACATGTCGTGGGAAGTTTTTAAAAAAAAAGTAGAGCAGCAAGCCAATTGTACTAGGTCATCATGGAAGTTCTAGAAAACAACAGAGGAGGGATCAAAATAAGCTTTGAAGGGCACTTATACGTAAAGAAGAGAACTCATTCAGACGGGAAAATTAGATGGCAGCCTCTCTGCTTATTCCATTTTATACAAATCATTTTGTTGCAGTTTGATGTTAGTTCTTCATGATAAGCCAATTGCTCTTCTTCCGTTGGTTCCGTGAGTCCCTTAAAGTCAGTGAAAACAAAGTACTCGAATGAGACGGGGTGTTTTACACACTAATATATATTTAGTAAAGCATTAAACTGAAGGAAAGGAACCTATAGAAAACGGACTGGATATTATTGAAAATACTATTCTAAACAAAAATGTACTTCATGTACTACATTACGTTACAATTTCACAAGAGAAATAGAACTCGAGAGGGGGAGAAGAAGTGATGAAAATGAAAGAAGACTAATAGCATGAAAGGAAAGAAAAGAGCTAAGAAGACAAGAAAAGGGTGTGAAAAGGAAAAGGAGGAGCAAGAGAGAGAGAGAAGCCTTGAAGCTTTGGATCAGCTAATGAGTAATACATGAAACAGATTTTGAGCGGAGTAATTATCTTTCGCCGGAGAACTTGCTTAAGGAGCTATAACTTGATTTTTTTTTAAATTAAACATTATGGGGAAAAGCAAAAAAAAAGGCTGAGCATTTATTGCACTCATTGCCAGAGGAGCATTCATGTCTTCCACGAGGCCGCACTTTTGGATCAGAGAGCAATTTAATTGTCGGCGGAGCATTGTCTTTTACGGGGTACTTTTGGGGAGGAGCAACAATTATTGTCGTAGTAGCCTTTGTATTTTACGGGGCACTTTTTGAGCGGAGCAAATTTCGGCGGAACAATTGTCGGCGGAGCAGATGTCGGCGGAGCAAATGTCGGCGGAGCAAATGTCGGCGGAGCAATTGTCGGCGGAGCAAATGTCACGGAGCAAATGTCGGTGGAGCAATTGTCGGCGGAGCAAATGTCACCGGAGCAAGTGTCGCTTCAGGGGGAGCAAATGTCGGCGGAGCAACTGTCGGCGGAGCAACTGTCGTCCGAGAAGCATTTGTCACCGGAGCAAATGTCGCGTTTTGCGGAGCAATTGTCGGCGGAGCAATTGTCGGCGGAGCAAATGTCGGTGGAGCAATTGTCGGTGGAGCAATTCAGTTCAGTTCATTTATTTCAATCATAAAACCATAACATAATATATATACAAAAGTAACATGAAACAATCATAATCTTACAATTCTAGAATTAAGAAATTGGAGACTAAAAAGGAAGTTTGAAAAACTTGTAAGTATAATAGTCCCCTGACATAAATAATAAATAACGAGATTACATGGTTGTACACGTTACGAAAATAATAACAATATATAAATAAGATACTACACATTATAGATACACACACACACACACCATTCACACACACACACACACACATGCATGGTACATTGCAAGGTAGAACAACTAAAAAGAAAGAGTTAAGGGAAATAAGAAGAGACCAACTGTCTCTTCAATAGAACTTTAAAGGATGATATAGTTGTGCATAATGTTAGCTTATCAGTTAAATCATTCCAAATACGGGGACCATTATGTCTAAAAGAGTAAAGCATTAACTGGGTAGAGACCTTTGGATAATGATATTTGATACAGGAACGAGTATTATACGAATGAACAGATTTATTAAGGATAAACATTTGACAAACTCTTTTAGGTACATAATTATTATAAACATTATACATCATAATAGCACTTTGAATTTTATGTATATCATAAATATTGAGTGTTCTTAGGCGAAAAAACAGGGGACGTGAATGAGCTTGATAATAGGATTTTGTACATATTCTTAAAGCTTTCTTTTGAAGTTTATGGAGAGGTTCTAGTTTAGTTGTTCCCACACCGGCCCAGGTGATATTACAGTAATGTAAGTAAGGCAAAATTAAACAATTATACATCATAAACAATACTTTTTCAGGCAGAAATACACGTAATTTACAAAGAACACCAATGTTTTTAGATATTTTGTTAGTTATATACAATCGATGATCCTGAAAAGATAAAGTATCATCCAAAAGGACACCAAGAAATTTAACAGAAGAGGACACGTTTAAATTTATATTGTTTATAAATATTTGTACATCATTAATATTGCAAGGATTAGTTTTATTATGAAAATAAAGTACACTTGTTTTGTCATAATTTATAATCAATTCATTAGCATTAAACCATTCAACAACCTTTTCTAATTCTTTATTTACTTCTGACATTAATTTATCAAAATCATTATGAGATGCAATCAGGTTTGTGTCGTCAGCAAATAAGACAAAATGAAAAAAAGATGAAGCAGAACTAAGGTCATTTATGTAGATTAAAAATAGGAGAGGACCCAGCATGGAGCCCTGTGGGACTCCATACTGGATCCTCTCTCTGTCAGAAATAAAGCTGTTGTATGATGTGAATTGAATACGATCACTTAAATAGTCCCTGAACCATTCCCAAGCAATACCGCGTATACCAAAATTTTTTAATTTAGTGAGGAGAATATCGTGGTTAATAACATCGAAAGCTTTCGACAAATCAAGAAACAAGCCTAATGTATGCAATTTATTATCTAATTTATTGAGTATGTAATCATGAAGGTCAATTAGAGCATGTCCACATGATGAGTTTTTTTCTAAAACCATATTGAGAAACAGTCAGAAGATTATTTTTATTAATATGATTAAAGAGCCTATTATAAATTAATTTCTCCAGTATCTTAGAAAAACAGGGGAGTAATGTTATTGGTCGATAATTAGAGAATATGTGGGGATCACCTTTTTTAAATATGGGTATGATTTTTCCTACTTTAAAATTCTTGGGAACTTTTCCTGACAAGAAGGAAAGATTACATATAAAAACAATTGGTTTGACAATGAAATGTATAACATGTTTTATAATGAACTGACTTATTCCTTCAAAATCTGTGCTCTTGGTTGAATTGAGCAAATTGACAATATTAAAAACTTCTGTTACATTGGTAGGATGAAAAAATATTGATTTGCTACAAGGATCTCGTAAAAATGAACTAAAATTGCATTTCGGTTTCTGAATATGTTGAGATTTTAGTTTTGTAGCAATACTAGAAAAATAAGAATTAAATTCATTTACAATCAATTGACGATCAGTTAACTTGTCCTTATCTTTAAAAAAATAATTAGGATATTGGCATTTTCTTCTCTTTCCTAATAAATCATTAATAACTTCCCAAGTTTTAGACATATTATTCCTATTCTTCTGTAATAAATCACAAAAAAAAAAAATTCTTACAGACTGTAGGATTGAGTTTCATTTATTTCTAATTTGTTTATATTTACATTCATTGCTGTCATTTTTTTTCTTACGAAATGTTTTATATAATCTATACTTTTTATTAATCTTTTTTAACAGTGAAGGGGTTATCCAAGGTTTTCGTGGCAGTTTTCTTTTCTTCACTTTACGAACAACCAAGATATGATCATACACAGTTTTAAATATGTTTAAAAATGAATTATAGGCCTCATCTACATCACAAGAAAAGAATACTTCATTCCATTCTAAAACAGATAAATCCCTCTGAAATGAACTTAAACTTAGAGGATCCGTTTTCCTTATGTGGAAAAATGAAGATGGTCTATGACAAGGACTAATAGAGAGGTTGGTTATTTGGAAAATAAGTAGATGGTCCGTTATATCACTATAGAACATACCAGAGTGAATGTCTTTAGTGACTACATTTGTCAAGATATAATCGATCAAAGTGACAGACTTCTTACATATTCTTGTAGGTTTGTCAATTAACGGGCGAAATGAGTTGTTATACATAATATTTACAAAATCATCAATGCATTGAAGCGAATTATATTTAAGTAGATCAATGTTATAATCTCCCATTATATAAACTGATTTATTTTCTAAAGATATTTTTCCAAGACAAGCATTCATATTCTCATTGAAATCACAAATGGGTTTATTAAGGTCTCTGTAAATTATACCAACATGATGTTTTTACTATTATCCAATATGATTTCAATAAAAAGATATTCACAGAGAGTTTCAGGTAAATAAATATCATCTCGAACTTTAGCATCAAATAAATCATTAACCAGGAGTACAACCCCTCCACCTCTCCTATACCTCGTCTGTCATTATGATAAAATGTGTAACCATCCCTATTAAATAATAACATTGTGTTATCGTGAATCCAGGTTTCACTAAAACCATATATAGACAATTTTAAGTTAAGTTGACTAATAAACTGATCAATAGCGTCAAAAATTTTATTCAAACTTCTAGAATTAAAGTGGAGAATGCTAAATTTTTGTTTATAGTTATTAGTTAAATCTTGGTTCACATTAAAATCAACAGGTAGCCAGTACTTAATGGGATTATTAGATGTGAAAAAATTATCATCTGGATCAATATCATTAAGCGACCCATTTTCATCTGTATCAAGCCTTGTCGAAAACATATCAAAGTTCATATCATTATTAGTAATATCATATTGCACTTCAGAAAACATACATTTAAACTCTACATCATTTACTTGATTGAAAGGAAATACATGCTGAGATATATCCATACAGTTTCAATAGCACACAATCACACTTCATGCACACATTCACGCACACCAAGATAAGAGATACAAATTACAAAATAGCAGATATAGCAAGTTAACACAAAAATATAATGACAAAAGAAATACAATTAACTCAAAGTGAGAGGAATAGGTCATTAACCTAGGATGTAATTCAAAATAGAAAAAAAATTAGACTTACATAAAATATTGGAAAATATTGATGACATGTCTTATTTCAAAATATCAAATAGGTAACTTCAAGAAAGACTTGTACATTATCTTCATGCAGGTAGAATAAGATGTTCTTCATCATTTCATCAGTTTTCATATGTTTTCAATGTCTTTCACGGAAAAAATCCGCTTCTTCATTGTTTTATTGTCCCCAGTTTTGATGGATACAAGTAAGCGTCCATCCATTGACCATGCCGACTCTATCTTGCTTTCAGGTTTCCAGCTAGCTTTTTGGGCCTCCCATAGAATAGATCTGTTTGCAGCTGTTAGGTCTTCGAAGATGCTGAACCCAGTTTTGTATACTTTGAGTTTTTTCTTGTTTTTTCTTGTTTTGCAGCAACATTGTCGGCGGAGCAATTGTCGGCGGAGCAAATGTCGGCGGAGCAAATGTCGGCGGAGCAAATGTCGGCGGAGCAATTGTCGGCGGAGCAAATGTCGCGGAGCAAATGTCGCGGAGCAATTATCGCGTTTTGCGGAGTAAATGTCGGCGGAGCAATCGTCGGCGGAGCATGTGTCGGGTTACCTTAAAATCTCCCATTATGAAAACATCTTTGTTTATAAAAAGTGGATTCTTTAGTAAATCTGTAAAGTACACTATGAAATCATTTAAATTTGAACTTGGAGGTCTATACATAATATCCATGATTATATTTTTAGTATCCGGAACATTGGTTTCGATAAAAAGAGACTCCAGTGTTTTGTTCATTACATTAATTTCATTTAGAATTGAATAGTCGTACTTGTGTGAAACGAAAAATGCAACACCCCCGCCGGGTCTATTTTTTCTATTATTGACAACAAGATCATAACCATCTATGGCAAATGGTAGGTTTGATTCACTGGATAACCAGGTTTCCGTAAGTCCTATTATGGAAAGTGACTGTCTGGATGGGTTATCTAATAATAATAAAAATTCTTCAAAGTGTTTATTTAAGCTTCTAATGTTTCATTGCAATAGAGAAAACGTGTTTATGGCAAATTCCTTAACGAGGTTTTTAAATTGGGACTCGGTTACATATTCAGATGAAGGGCTTTGAATTTGGTCATGATCAGGGACAAAATCTAAAATTTCTGTCGATGAGTTTATATTATTTGCTACAAACTGGTTATACGCTACATTAGTTGAAGAATAATCATTCGCGAGATTTGTTGATGAAGGGTTAAATGAATGAAAAAGGTCATCATCATTTGAAGAATAGAATGGCATATCAGCTAACTGGGCCATTGAAGTACAGTCAAGATCTCAATATAACATTGCATTTTCGGATTTGGGTTTGTAGCAATAAGCAAGCAATTGGGCGATAGAAGCGTCCTGCATGGAGACACGGAAAAAACAGTTTTACATGTGGACAAGTACAGATACATAAACACGTGAATACAGAGAACAGAACAATGACAACATACAACAGAGAAGGGGTTGCAAGAAGGACTTGACACAAAGAGAGAAAGAAAAGATACATGTAGGTACAAGTAAAGACTACATTCCACAGAAGTCCTCGTAGGCAGAGCGAACGAACGAGCCAATGAACAATAGGGACTTTTAGATTGAGTGGACGAGAACACGACGAACGCCGACTGATCATGCGTGTCAACGTACTCAACTGCCCATTAGAAATCTTTTAGATTATACTCGACGATATACATGCATGCAGGAAGTAACACTCTGAACATGACGAACAAAGAAAGAGGACAAAATATACAGTTCCTCATTCTATCCTCAACAATAAGCCACTTTCGTAATGTAACCAAATTTAATGCATAAGTCTTTGTAAAGTGCCTCAATACAAATTATTTTATTCACCTGATAAGAATAATAGTATTTCAATAGACAGAATCCGAACTGCATACATTAGTTGTTGCCAGGTTGGACAAACATTATGGCTTGACCTACCTAGCAACACTTAATATATGCAGTTGCATTCTGACTATTGAAATACTATTATTCTTATCAGGTGAATGAAATAATTTGTATTGAGGCACTTCACAAAGACGTACATGTATGCATTACATTTGGTTACATTACGAAACTGGCCTATTGCTGTGGTAGAACATCCCTTCACTGCTATTATGTAAAAATGTGTAGAACAGGTGAAAATGCATGTGACACCTGTTCTACACATTTTTTACATAATAGCAGGGAAGGGATGTTCCTTTGTCTACCCGAGGAACTGTATATTTTATGCACACGCGGCATATACTAGTACCATACTAGATTTAGGAAAATCAAGGTTGACGCATTCTCGATCGCCGACTGAGACGACGTGACGCATGCGCAGTGCCTTAAAATGACGTCACACGTTACAGTCAAAGCTGTCGACGTGCAAATCTAAAAGTCCCTACTAACAAATGTGGAGCATCTTAGCATGTTCCTGGCGAGATGCCCAGTAGAACAAATAGTGCATAATATTATAGGAAATACACTCAATGTAAATAGATGCGCTCATTGTAATACAAAAAAAGTAAACCATGCGATAATAAAAGTTTAACTAATTGAGAATTCAAATATAAAAATATAACAAGGTGAAAGCATGCAAGCAAAACAATTACACATTGAAGAAAAAAAAAGGAAAAAAAAGACGAAAAGGTGAATGCATGCAACAACAAACAAAATGTAACATCTAGTACATTCAGCTTAATTGACAATAAAAAAAGAAAGGGTAAATGCATGCATGACAATCCACCATCGAGTACCTTAAGCTTAATTGAGAATCAAAAAAAAAAAAAAAAAAAAAAGGGTGAAAGCATGCAAGACAATTCAAGTTCAGCTTAATTGACAATAAAAAAGAAGAAAAAAGGAAAAAAAGAATAAAAGGTAAATGCATCCAAGACAATTCAACATCGAGTACGTTATGCATAATTGAGAATAAAAAAAGAAAGAAAAAGAAATAAAGAGTGAATGCTTGCAAGACAATTCAACATCGAGTACTTTAAGCTTAATTGAGAATTAAAAAAAAAAGAAAAAAGGTGAAAGCATGCAAGAGAATTCAACAACGAGTATGTTCGGCTTAATTGAGAATATAAATTTATATAAAATTTAAAAAAAGGATGAAGGCATGCAAAACGATTTCACATAGAGTTGTCTTAATAACTGAGAATTTACATATGAAATGATGAGAGCATGTTAGAGAATTTAACATTTAAACAGTGTAATTTGAGAATTTACAAATGTAAAGGTGAAGTCATGCAAGAAAATTTAACATTGAATAGGTTCATTTGAGAATTTACATATGAAATGATGAAAGCATCCAAGAGAATTCAACAACGAGTATGTTCGGCTCAATTGAGAATATAAATTTATAACAAAAAGAAAGGATGAAAGCATGCCAGACGATTTCACATAGAGTACTTAGTCTTGATAACTGAGAATTTACATATATGTAAAGGTGAAGTCATGCAAGAAAATTTAACATTGAATAGGCTCATTTGAGAATTTACATATGAAATGATGAAGGCATGCAACAAAACTCACATTGAATACGTCTTACTTCATACCAGATTTCTATTGAGGTGGGTACCCCTTGTAAGGAAGAAAATAGCTGAATATTATAGAAAGGACATTGAGGAATGCGTTACCCAAGAAAGCCCCGAGAATGAAACAGATCATTGCTTGCTGTATAATATAACTTGTGTCAATAACTACTTGATTACAAAGAAAAAGAATTCAGCTTCGGAGGAAACACAACTATTTAAAACAAGGCAAGACCTGATGAACTATAAATTGTGCTTGACAGGTGTTTTAGGTAAATCCAAACTGCTAAAAGGGTAAACACTTAGATAAGGAATTTTGATCAATTCTTTGTAGGTACATGAATGAATGACATTAGCAAAAGTCGACTGAGTCGACATTGTGAATGTATGAATAGTCACTGAGAGTAGCAATTTGTAAAAAGAGAAAAGAAAAATGCATAGTCATCACATGGACCCTAGTTAGGAATGAACAGCTTAAATTTGCTAGAATAAGCAAATTTTGATATACAATATATACAAAAATAGAAAAAAATGACTGTAATACGATGCACTGATAATAAATATATATAGAGTATAACCAAATTCATAAGGATTGTATTGCGCTTTGTATATAAACAGAACCAAGAGTCCCGGCCCCCCCACTCAGTGTTATTTAGGGTACGCATATGCGTGTTCCAACCGACCCCCCCCCCCCTTTTCAGCAAAAGTCCGGTGTGTAAAGTCAATACGGCTCGACCTTTTTCTTTTGTATACGAGCCTTTTTCCGCACCCCCCCCCTTTCAGCAAAAGTCCGGTGTGTAAAGTCAATACGGCTCGACCTTTTTCTTTTGTTACGAAAAGGACATTTTGGCAACACGCATGCGGTCATTTTGAAACCTGAGTGGGGGGGGGGGGGGGGGGGGGCGGGCCAAGAGTGAAGCATTTCACCCTATATAGCTTTAAGAACAGCAATATGGCAACAGTCAATTGCGATTTTAGTGTTTGCACCATGGTTGCATAATTATTAAGTTCAGAGACATTATGAGGGTGAAATATCTGAATAGCAGAAGAAAAGAATGGTTATTAAGCAACCCAATCTCATTAGTCATGGTTTAAATAAAAAGGTGTAATTACGCCGGGGAGTTGTAAGAGTCTTCCAGGTTATTTATATGCACGTATCATTTTAAATGCACTAATTGATACGAAGTTTTATGCAGATTTATTCGTACCAACGTTACTGTTTGGAGATAGCCCCCCCCCCCTGGCGTTCAGGGGGGAGGGGTGTGGTTTTTCAAATTTTCGAGGGCCCCCAAACAAATAAGTGCTCCCCCCCCCCCCCCCCCCCCCCCCCCCCACTGAGCGAAATATTGGCCGGCACGATTTTCAAATTTCAGTACACTAAATTTCTAATTGATTTCAAATTTGGGCCCCCACCTCTAAGAAATCCTGGATCCGCGCCTGTCGTAGTGTACCCGATTGGCCCCGAGTCAGGCCAGGGGAAAGACACGTAGTCACGTCAGGCTACACCCCCTTTTCAGCTCTTTAAACTAATCAGCTTTAACGAATTAATCCCCTGTGTGAAAGCGGGGTTTCACTATGAATATGGCGGACAAAGAAAGCGGACAAAATATACAGTTCCTCAGGTAGACAAAGGAACATCCCTTCACTGCTATTATGTAAAAAGGTGAATATGCATGCATGTGACACCTGTTCTACACATTTTTACATAATAGCAGTGAAGGGATGTTCATTTGTCTACCTGAGGAACTGTATATTTTGTCCGCTTTCTTTGTCAGTCATGTTCATAGTGTTTTTTACAGCCACCACGGTCGACTGGTTGACGAGAAAGGGGGTAAATATTTCGAATTTCAAATCTCTGAAGGAGAGACTCTTTTTGTTATCATGTCACTATAAAAACGCACCTCCTTCAAGAATTAGCAACACTTTTCATCGATATATCCTACCAGAGGGTCCTGGTTAAATCGTGCTATGATGGAAAGCTACACTATTCTCTCGCTTCTTCTCTGCCTCAGTGTGGCAAGCGCCTTCCCAAATTATGGTAAGTTATACCAGGAAGCTGTAATTAATGGAGATCCCGTCCAAAAGGCCCCTTTGAAGCCATCCGTGGCACCGCGCGTCTTTTGTTTCCTCTACCGTAATCCCCTTAATCCCCCTCTGAAACCGTACAGCTCCATAGTAGCACTAAGTCCTCCCGTTCCACACACAGCCCAGCCCAGCGAGCACGGCGGCTTTTGCTTTGGCGGCCCGTACTTGGGGTGAATAGTGGTGATAACTTGACAACTTCCAGCCCTAAATCAATAAATGCGCAAACATATAACACAATTTCATTTAGTTCTTTAGGAAGATAAACCATTGGACTACCTTCCTAGCTATGTACAAATTTCGGAAATTTGCGGAAAATGTCAATAATTAGATGAGAAAATCATGATGATGAAAACCTTTCATTCGCTCTAACTCATGATTTCCTTGGTCGATTTCGCTGGTTGAAATGGCCATGTCTTCAGTAGAGCTATCCGAGAACAGAAAAAGCATTTGATGACTAATAGAAAGTTGCATTGGTCATATGTTGTGAATTCTGTATTTTATATGTTATAGCTAAACACATCTTCATTGAACATGACTTAATTTTTCGGTGCCACGCATGGCTTCAAAGCTCGATGCTTGCATATTTTTGCAAAAGAGTGAATAGAGTACTTAGGGAAGCGGATGGCGTTGCGTAACATTTCGTACTATTTGGAATGCCAGAGAGGGACTGTGCATTGTTATGGACAGCTGTTGATGGAAATGATGGTTGGAGAGGGTTACATTTCTTTTTGTTAAGCCAGGTTAATCTTGAATCTATGAATATAAACATGATCATGTATTTTATGTTAGGTATTTTTTAACTATATATTTAAATTTTAAAGTACTAATTTTGTCATAAATATTTGTTTTTATCTGCCACAAAAGTTTTCGGCCGTGATGATTATTATCTGTGTCAGGCCATTATGTATGGAAATTATTTCTTTAATATATGGATATACTGTATGATGGAATTTGTTTTGAAAATAAAGAACCCTGTGGAAGGGGGAAAAAACGAGAGAAAAAAAGAATAATCATTGGATAACAAAGAAGTATTTTGGGGTTTGCACTAACCACGGACCTATTACGGATGGACATTCGTCGTTTAGTTAACGAATTCATTGTGATCGTCTCCGTCAATGTCGTCTCAAGAACGTTCCGTACATGTTTCTTCCCTCTGGTCTCATCATGGTCGCCGGCAAAAAGCCGGGACAGAATCAAGATAGGGATTTGACACATGTTAATCTACATGCGCAGAAGATAATTACTAGCCTAAATCATGGAAAATAGATGTGCAGTTCTGGCTTATAATCGGAAATTGTTGTTCCGCGTATTGTACATGTATTTTTTTTTGAAAAACATGTTGATATTACCAGATAGAGGTTATTTTTTGGATTTTTTGGTTGTGATTTAAAATCCCGTTTCCCCCTATTTCCTCATAATATTCCAGAGTTACAACGCACAGGGCTGATACAGATCATGGCCTTCTAATTGTTTTATAAGGTCATAGGTGTGTGCGAAAGTTTGCGAATCAGTAATAATACATTTCATATCACCCAAATCGTCTGCTTTTCAACTTTGCTGCTCCCCATTGAGGATGCTTTTATTTAAGACACACTCTTACAGATCACACCATCCAAACAAAACCCAAGAGAGGGAAACTGCTCCTTTGTCAATGACCGAAAATGCTTATGCAGTCGTTATTGTTAAAACAGCTGAATGTTCTCATTAATATGCACATAATCAGAAGGCGGCGACTATGATTGGATCAAAGAAAGAATCACGTTGAATGTCCATCCGTATTAAAGGTACTATGTCCCTTTTGCAGCCAACCTCAAATGCTGTAGAACGTTGCAGGAATTATGAATATGTCATGTATGTCCTATCTGTGATATTTAAACGTTAGCAGTGTCCTCATATTCAAATTATGCAAGGAAACCCGTTTACTTGCTAGACTTCACTGTCAGACACTATTGAGTGACTGACTGGCTTTTTTTTCTTCCTTGGTAATAACATACATGAATAGAGTTGTAAAGGGTACATAAGCATTTGTCTACATCAATAACCCACTTCTTGTGATGGCCAAGATTAAACTGATTGAATCTTTGCGCAGCATAAAACGTATGACCATTCGGTACAATTGTCTGAAAATCAAGACTATTACTTTTGGGCTCTATAGCCCTAAAGTCGATTTGACAAATAATAGTCGTTATTTTCCCACTTGGAGACATTTTCAAGCCCCACCTTTTTTAGGGAAGTTCTAAATTAGTATTATCTTTCAAATACAGTTGGAATTTAACTTTTTCATTTTTTTGGCCTGCAAATGGGACATAGTACTAGGCCCGAATTCACAAAAGAGGTTTGTCGACAAACCTTGGTTTTCGTACGTTTTTTTACGCTTTTTTTACAAACCTGGTTTGTAAAAACGCGTCGAAACGCGTCATATGACGCAAGAAAACCAAGGTTTGTCGACAAACCTCCTTCGTGAATTCGGGCCTTTAGGTTTACTTTTTTGTGTGTTTGGTCCTGATACGAAGTTAGAAATTCGGTTAGTGCAGGATATGGACCACGGACGATGGGAGTAGTGTTGTATATATATATACATTGCATATATTCTTTTTTTAACAGTTTACTTTGGTAGTCATCACCACTCTTTGGTATCGTACGGGACAGCAGCAAACTCAATTTAGCTTTTACTAGTAGTAACTTGTGCTAAGGGATGGAGCTTTAACAATAGGTAGAAATGTAACGGTCTAGAGGATATTTCACCGAATCGTGGATCGTATGGTTCACGGTTTAGTCCTGTCGCGGCGCTCATATCTTTTGGCATGACATTAATCAAAATGTACCACCTTCCACCCAGGAATAGTAAAAGGGTACCTTGTGGGGAATTATTTCCTGAATGATTTGAACGTCTTGGGTCAGTTGGTATATAGCTTGGGTAATGATAATACCCGACAACCCGACCCGACGCGAATACTAGTAGGAACGAAATAAGCCGCAATGCATGAACTGATCTTACGACCAAATTGGTTGCCCATCCCGAACAAATAAATGCATAGATAAATGCTCTCGATCAAAAATGATAACAAATGATTCGCCGTTGTAGCTACCTATTATTTAACAAAGAATTACAAAAAAACATCCATTATATTTCTATCTGAAAACTGCCTTTCATGAAAATAAAAGTATTAAGAATTATAAAGCAGTATTTCAACTGACATATTTCACAATTATGTTTTTGGATGAATTTTCAAAGTACGTTCGTATATTTATGGTTTTGCAACTTTTCAATAATATGTAGATTTTTTTTAAATATCTTTTTTTTTTCAATTAAAAAATAAAAGGTAATATGATTTTAAATTTAATTCTAGCATCATTGTTATTAGAACTGAGATTGCCTGGTTAGACATTATTAAATATATGTATAAGTTAAATTATTGCTATAGGGTATACCCTATAGGCCCCCTATGTAGAATTTAACGATTACAAATAAAGAATGATTATCCAATAACCATTAACGGAAAGTGGTTCTCGTTCAGCCGCCGGTATTATGCATATTCAATGAAAATATAGGTTCTTTTTATTTTAAATACAAATAATGCAACAAGAATGACTTTAAAATGGTTTTTTTTCTCTCCTTTTTTCCGTCAATATTTATTAGACAAAAAACGCGAATTGGAGGATATGGAGTTGGAGGATGCTGACTTGAAGAAGAAAGATGTCGCCCAGGCTATATATGATCTCCTGGCTGAACTCAACCTGACCTCGTTTGCACAAGAGCTGGTACAAAAATTAGGAGGTGAGGTGAAAATAAATACACATCTTCAAGCACTCGACCTCGCCCACCTCAAAACAAGTCGATTGCAATGAACCCCCCTCTAATCTTTTTTATGTGTGTGATTTTTTTATGACCCCCCCCCCCCCTGAGTCGTTGCAAAAATGTTGGGACCCCAACAAATAAAAATGTGCTCTTACCCTTTCATCCAGGAGAAGTAAACGAGTACATTGTGGGGAATTATTTCCTGAATGATTTGAACGTCTTGGGTCAGTTGGTATATAGCTTGGGTAATGATAATACCCGACAACCCGACCCGACGCGAATACTAGTAGGAACGAAATAAGCCGCAATGCATGAACTGATCTTTCGACCAAATTGGTCGCCCTTCCCGAACAAATAAATGCATAGTTAAATGCTCTCGATCAAACAAATGATTCGCCGTTGTAGCTACCTATTATTCAACAAAGAATTACAAAAATACATCCATTATATTTCTATCTGAAAACTGCCTTTCATGAAAATAAAATTATTAAGAATTATAAAGCATATTTCAACTGACATATTTGACAATTATGTTTTTGGATGAATTTTCAAAGTACGTTCGTATATTTATGGTTTTGCAACTTTTCAATAATATGTTAGATTTTTTTTAAATATCTTTTTTTTTTCAATTAAAAAATAAAAGGTAATATGATTTTAAATTCAATTCTAGCATCATTGTTATTAGAACTGAGATTGCCTGGTTAGACATTATTAAATATATGTATAAGTTAAATTATTGCTATAGGGTATACCCTATAGGCCCCCTATGTAGAATTTAACGATTACAAATAAAGAATGATTATCCAATAACCATTAACGGAAAGTGGTTCTCGTTCAGCCGCCGGTATTATGCATATTCAATGAAAATATAGGTTCTTTTTATTTTAAATACAAATAATGCAACAAGAATGACTTTAAAATGGTTTTTTTTTCTCTCCTTTTTTCCGTCAATATTTATTAGACAAAAAACGCGAATTGGAGGATATGGAGTTGGAGGATGCTGACTTGAAGAAGAAAGATGTCGCCCAGGCTATATATGATCTCCTGGCTGAACTCAACCTGACCTCGTTTGCACAAGAGCTGGTACAAAAATTAGGAGGTGAGGTGAAAATAAATACACATCTTCAAGCACTCGACCTCGCCCACCTCAAAACAAGTCGATTGCAATGAACCCCCCTCTAATCTTTTTTATGTGTGTGATTTTTTTATAACCCCCCCCCCCCCCTGAGTCGTTGCAAAAATGTTGGGACCCCAACAAATAAAAATGTGCTCTTACCCTTTCATCCAGGAGAAGTAAACGAGTACATTGTGGGGAATTATTTCCTGAATGATTTGAACGTCTTGGGTCAGTTGGTATATAGCTTGGGTAATGATAATACCCGACAACCCGACCCGACGCGAATACTAGTAGGAACGAAATAAGCCGCAATGCATGAACTGATCTTTCGACCAAATTGGTCGCCCTTCCCGAACAAATAAATGCATAGTTAAATGCTCTCGATCAAACAAATGATTCGCCGTTGTAGCTACCTATTATTCAACAAAGAATTACAAAAATACATCCATTATATTTCTATCTGAAAACTGCCTTTCATGAAAATAAAATTATTAAGAATTATAAAGCATATTTCAACTGACATATTTGACAATTATGTTTTTGGATGAATTTTCAAAGTACGTTCGTATATTAATGGTTTTGCAACTTTTCAATAATATGTTAGATTTTTTTTAAATATCTTTTTTTTTTCAATTAAAAAATAAAAGGTAATATGATTTTAAATTCAATTCTAGCATCATTGTTATTAGAACTGAGATTGCCTGGTTAGACATTATTAAATATATGTATAAGTTAAATTATTGCTATAGGGTATACCCTATAGGCCCCCTATGTAGAATTTAACCATTACAAATAAAGAATGATTATCCAATAACCATTAACGGAAAGTAGTTCTCGTTCAGACGCCGGTGTTATGCATATTCAATGAAAATATAGGTTCTTTTAAAAAAAATACAAATAATGCAACAAGAATGATTTTAAAATGTTTTTTTTTCTCTCCCTTTTCCCGTAAATATTTATCAGACAAAAAACGCGAATTGGAGGATATGGAGTTGGAGGATATTGAGTTTTATCTTAAAAAAGAAGAACAGGTAAGGATATTCTTCAAAGACAGATAATAATTGATTTTAAAAAGATGTATTGCTTTTAACTACATGTAGTAAATGCACCATGTGTGCGTACATATATACATATACATACACACAGTACGTATCGAAAAAACTGTTCTCAACTTTGGTAGCTTCTAATTAAAACGTTGTAACCTATGTCACATTAAATCATACTTAATGGTAAATTTTGATTATCCAATTTTCCAGAAAGCAGAAGTGTTTTAGGGGCTAATTTGTTAGTGCTTATATAGCATCCACGGGGGCATCCAAATATATCAATTTTTTAAAGAATTACTTTCCATCCAATTTTACAAATTTCCCAAAACTTTGCTTTACCTTTAACCTTTCCATTCGATTCCATTTATTGGTGAACTTTGTACTTGGGTGGTGAAGTCAGTGTAGAAGATAAATACTGTCACAAGGCTGTGATCTTTTGCTATAATTGTATTGTAGGCATTGCCACTAAGAATTTGTTAACCTTGCAAACGAAAGACCAACTTGCACAGATGAGTGTTACAAAATAACATATACATGTAAATGAATGACAATCATATGAATCTTAAACCCAAAACAATTCAATTATAAATGTAACTCCTTAGCTATGTCTTTAATGTGGGTATTTCTCGCTCCTTGAGTATCCTGGCAACGACTAAATTGTCTGTCTGACGTCAGCCCATGTTCTTGGGTAGACCTGGACAATTGGTTCCGTCCTGTCCCTAAGTCCCAGCTACAGTACAGCTTAGGTCCTCGGAGAAGACCCTAAAGCCGTCGGTCCTCTGATTGCTTACTAACAAGCATTTAAGCTTTCTTAGCAGTCGGTTAAAATATCCACCACTGAAATGGTAACACATAGATCCTAAACGCCAGATTCTTGTCGGTTTTTACATATTTAGACCGATTCCAATTTGTCCAATGACTGTTGAATCGCGAGTACTATCATGTTGTACTCTATCAGGTCAGAGAAGATGGCAAATATAACAAATGATATAATTATGCGTGAATGATTGATTGCAGCATTTTGAATTTGACCGCGCCTTTTTCTTAATAACTTGGTCACATTTTACAAGTCATGTTAGTAATCCAATGATTTCTTCATCTGGTTATGTGCTATACTCGACTGCTTGTGAGTTCCCCGAGTCAGCTTGGACGGTGTGAAAGACCACCACAGGGATGTTGAAGCGCGTGACTTTGCTCACGGTGCGGTAGGAGTATCATCATCATCATCATCATCATCATCAATATCATCGTATGTTATTTTCTTACAAACAGATGGCTGCTGATGCCAAAAAGAAAGCTGACTTGAAGAAAAAAGATGTTCTCCGGGCTCTATATGATCTCCTGGCCGAACTCAATGACAAATAGATGATATAAGGCAGCGGACACACTGAACTTGGGGCGGACTGGGAGCTAAGACATAGAGAGGCTTTTTTCTGCACGTTCGCTCGGCCGTTATTCATTCACGGTTGGGTGATGTCACTCCATATTAAAAGGTGTGATCGTTACAACGGAGTCGAAAAGGACCCTTTTGTGTATACTTTCAAGAACATTTTACCCACAAATAAAGAAAACATGATCCCTTTTGCACAAGAGCTGGTACAAAGATTAGGCTCTAGATAAAAAAAAATCATTATGTTTAGCTTATTGACTACACGGACACAAAAAGTAGCCCCCTTTAGCGTGTTTTCAAGAAGAAAACAAATTTCATACACGCATTCACACGTTTGTGAGTAAATATCACCCCTTTACACATGAAATTTCATGCTCTTAAAAAACAAAATCCCTTTTTTTTTTCTTCAAATCCACAAACATTTTTACGCCAAATTTTTAATTATCAAGTGCCACACACGATGTCAATAAAAAGTGATACCACCGCGTAGAGACTCAACACTTTGACAAAAATTGGATCCCAGGGCCGTCCCCTAGTCTTTACCCTCCAAAATGACGGGTTGCCTAAATTTTTACTAACCCTAGGTTTCTAACCACTGTGCTAACTGCTTTAACTTAATTCCTATGAAGAGAAACCATCTCCATTAGGCTTCATTCAGAAATGACCCGGCAAAATCGGGTAGTTTTGTATGACCTAAAATGTAATAAGCATCCCTTTTTTGTACCTCATAACTCGCAGCAATATAATTTTATATATATTTTTTTGCTCCGGATTACCGTGTCATATCTGAATGAGAGAGTGAGAAAGAAAAAATAAACGATTCAGGATTGTCAATCCATCTGGGGAAGGGGAAGGGGGGCACGTGTCTCAAAATGTGCTCACAAGCTCCCCCGAACATTCCCAGTTCTTTCTCTCTCTCTCTCTTTCTCCATTTATTTCTGTTTTTTAAACGTTCATCTAAAGTAAAATTGTATAAACACGGTTTTATCATGATGACATTTTGCTATAAAGATGATACATTCTTTACTTTGTTTTTGTAGAGATTCATCTTAAACGGACATGCTTATGTAACTGAGCAAAGTTTCCTACCCTGTATTTACGTATATACTCTTTCATTAAAACATGATCTACTCATTGCAAGAAAAACAATTAGTTGGTTTATTATTCTCTGTTGTCCTCACAATGGTAATAGGGATTTTTAGATTTGCACGTTTTCAGCTTTGACTGCAACGTGTGACGTCATTTTAAGGTACTGCGCATGCGTCACGTCGTCTCAGTCGGCGATCGAGAATGCGTCAACCTTGATTTTCCTAAATCTAGTACGATACTAGTATGCCGCGTGCGCATAAAATATACAGTTCCTCAGGTAGACAAAGGAACATCCCTTCCCTGCTATTATGTAAAAATTTGTAGAACAAGTGTCACATGCATATTCACCTGTTTTCCACATTTTTACAAAAGAGCAGCGAAGGGATGTTCTACCACAGCAATAGGCCATTTTCGTAATGTAACCAAATTTAATGCATAGGTCTTTGTGAAGTGCCTCAATACAAACTATTTCATTCACCTGTTAAGAATAATAGTATTTCAATAGACAGAATCCTAACTGCATACATTAGTTGTTGCCACGTTGGACAAACATTATGGCTTGACCTACCTAGCAACACTTAATATATGCAGTTGCATTCTGACTATTGAAATACTACTATTCCTATCAGGTGATTGAGGAACTGTATATTTTGTCCTCTTTCTTTGGCTGTCATGTAATTCATAGTGTTACTTCCTGCATACATGTATATCGTCGAGTGCAATCTAAAAGATTTCTAATTGTAGTCAACATGTGCAGTTGAGTACGTTGACACGCATATGGCGCGCCATATGCCCAATAACCCCGAAAACACGGTTTATCGCCGATAAACAAGGTTTATCGACGAAACTAAGGTTTATCGAGCGAAAAACAAGGTTTATCGAGCGATAAACCTTGTTCATCGTGAGAAACTCTGTATATCGACTGATAAGCACAGTTTCTGTCGATAAACAAGGTTTATCGATAAACAAGGTTTATCGAAAAACACGGTTATTCGTATTTCGTCAGGAGTTGGCGCTTTTTAAAGTTGCACCCAGCTCAGAGCACTGCTCCGCACGAGCGCTTTACACCGTAGAATATACCAACATCGTAACACTTGCTCGCGCTCATGACCACGATCGACATTTATGGCGAAGTATTCCAGGCTTTTTCCCCAATTTTTGAAATGTTATGTTTATATATCTCTCTCTCTCTCTCTTTCAAACTTTCTAGGTTTTCCCCTTCTCTTATCTCTCTCACTCTCCCCCTTTCTTTCATTCACTCTCTCTTTCTCCTACCCTCTCAATATAACCCT
Source organism: Strongylocentrotus droebachiensis (assembly GCA_035222895.1). NCBI lineage: Eukaryota > Metazoa > Echinodermata > Echinoidea > Camarodonta > Strongylocentrotidae > Strongylocentrotus > Strongylocentrotus droebachiensis. Next base: position 285,784 of record JAVYIG010001769.1, read on the forward strand.
TCTGTCTTTTCCTTTTTCTTCTAATTCTCTCTTTCCCTTTCTCTTTCCTTTTTCTTTCTCTGCACTCCCTCTCTGCCTCCTCCCCTTTATCTCTTTCCTCCGGTATGAGAAATAGGGTAGAGATAGATGGTTGGAGAGAGAGAGGAGAGATAAATGACTGAGATAGAGGAGAGATAGAGCAGGGGACGGAAAAGGAGAGATAGAGCGGGGATAGATGGATGGATATAGATGGAGAGAGAGGAGAGATATTTTAAAGATAGATGGATGAAGATAGAGGAGAGGTAGAGCGGGGATAGATGGATGGTTATTGAGGATAAATAGAGGAGAGATAGAGGAGAGATCGAGCGGGTGAAAGATGGATAGAGATAGATGGAGAGAGAGAGAGAGAGAGAGAGCGAGAGAGAGGAGAGATATAGAGCAGGGATATATGGATGGAGATTTGAGAGAGAGAGAGAGAGAGAGAGAGAGAACAGATAGAGCAGGGAAAGATGGATGGTGAATAAGGGTAAATAGAGGAGAGATAAAGGAGAGAAACTAGAGATAGAGGAGAGATAGAGCAGGGATAGATGAATGTAGAGAGAGAGAGAGAGATAAAGAGGAGATATAGGGTAGAGATAGATGGATGGAGATAGGGGAGATATAAATTAGAGATGGAGGAGATAGAGGAGAGAGAGAGATCTCTCTCTCTCTCTCTCCATCTATATCCATCCATCTATCCCCGCTCCACCTCTCCTCTATCTTCATCCATCTATCTTTAAAATATCTCTCCTCTCTCTCCATCTATATCCATCCATCTATCCCCGCTCTATCTCTCCTTTTCCGTCCCCTGCTCTATCTCTCCGCTATCTCAGTCATTTATCTCTCCTCTCTCTCTCCAACCATCTATCTCTACCCTATTTCTCATACCGGGGGAAAGAGATAAAAGGGGAGGAGGCAGAGAGGGAGTGCAGAGAAAGAAAAAGGAAAGAGAAAGGGAAAGAGAGAATTAGAAGAAAGAGAGGGAAAGACAGAAGGGTTATATTGAGAGAGTAGGAGAAAGAGAGAGTGAGAGAAAGAAAGGGGGAGAGTGAGAGAGTTAAGAGAAGGGGGAAAACCTAGAAAGTTTGAAAGAGAGAGAGAGAGATATATAAACATAACATTTCAAAAATTGGGGAAAAAGCCTGGAATACTTCGCCATACCCCCACTCAGAAAATGTCGATCGTGGTCATGAGCGCGAGCAAGTGTTACGGTGTTGGTATATTCTACGGTGTAAAGCGCACGTGCGGAGCAGTGCTCTGAGCTGGGTGCAACTTTAAAAAGCGCCCACTCCTGACGAAATACGAATAACCGTGTTTTTCGATAAACCTTGTTTATCGATAAACCTTGTTTATCGAGAGAAACTGTGCTTATCAGTCGATATACAGAGTTTCTCACGATAAACAAGGTTTATCGCTCGATAAACCTTGTTTATCGGCGATAAACCGTGTTTTTCGGGGTTATTGGGCATATGGCGCGCCATACACGCATGATCAGTCGGCGTACGTCGTGTTCTCGTCCACTCATTCTAAAAGTCCCTAATGACTGCTGCACACGTAGGGATTGGGTTGTTCTGAGTCTATGTCATTGTTATTAGTTTATTATCTTATTTATTATTACTTCATTTATAATTACATGATAGCAAAGACTTATACAATATACTTGTGCGTCACCTATTGATGCGTTCAACACAGCCGATTGTATAGAAAACCGTCACGTGTATATTTCTCCAAGCAAGTTTTGAAAATGGCAATGTGTCACACATTACCCTAGAATCAACATTTCCTACCCAAAATGTATGATCTTGGCTTTATCTTAATATAGGTCATCAGGAAATATATATATTATATACAAGCACATACGCACACTTAAACACACAAACACACACACACGCACACACACATGCGCACATGTATGATGTATGAGCGGGTCGTGAGTAACGGTGGTGTCTTTGTTTCACTGTCCATACGTTATGAGAGCTCACACCTCATTGGTTGGGGGCATCTTGAGATGACATTTCGCTGTAAACGCGCCGTGATTCATCTCGGTGTGCCAAGAAACGTGGTACGAGCTCTCCGATGGTATGAACAGCGAAATGAAAACTTATGAAAACCGAGAACTCCAAAATGCTTCGAAAACAGCGAATGGCAGACATGGAGTAGGCCTATCGAGCCCACATTGTTTTAAAGAATAGAAGTGCGTACAAAAGACATGGGGGGTCTGATGAAATCATTTTATAAATAATGCCAAGAATGATAGACAAGGAATCAGACATACAAGTGGAGAGGGTTTAAAATATTATCAGAGACTACGAAAGACCCGTGTTCATGTGTGTGTGAGAGAGAGAGAGAGAGGAGAAAGATGAAGAGAGAGAGGGAGAGATAGAGGAGAAAGGTAAAGAGAGAGAAAGGGGGGGGGGGGGGAGTGAACGGAAAAGCGTTCACTCATATACACAGCAATGCTCCATGAACTAAAGTGTGTCGGTAGATTTATGTCGGTCGTGCACAGAGTGGTGGGGCCGAAAATTAGTGAAAATAGTGACTGGATCAAACCTGGTGGAAATTGTAAAAAATTGCATTTTGTACCACGAATTACCAATACCAGACGTTTTAAATGGTGGGTTGTGCCTGCCAAACGCCCCCAAAATGCCAAATGCCGATCTTATACTGTGAGGGTAATAAATAATTAAAATAAAAGGGTGGTATTCTCGAAAGCGGACTAGTCAATGGTTTAATCCACCGACTAAGTATGGAATGCCAAGTGTCCATATGAATATATTTGTAAATAATTTAAAATGTATCTAAATTACCATGATAACATATTTATATCATAGTTATATTGTAGTTTATTAATTATGTTATTACATTTCATTTTACTTTAGTGACAGATTGAATTATTCAAAAACATATTCATATGGACACTTGGCATTCCATACTTAGTCGGTGGATTAAACCTTGGACTAAATTTAGTCTGCTTTCGAGAATATCACCCAAAGAGGTAGAGAGGCAAGAAATGTAACCGGTTGAAATTTGGTGAGAATTATGGAAAACAACTCACTGTATCATTAATGACCAACTCGCTGTATCATTAATGACCAATGTCAGACATTTTAAAAGGGGTTGTGCCCGCCAGATGGCCCCAAATGACAGACGCCCTTAAAGGGATAGTCCACCCCAGGATTTTCTTTAGCTGACGATATAGACCTAATAATACCATGAAGAATGATACAAGTCTCATTAAAATCCATGATCACATAACGAAGATATATCGACTTTTTTATCGAAAATCAGCCGCCCCCCAAATGCAAATGCGTTACATGGGCATGAAACGATTGTGACGTATGTTGCGAGCTGACTTCTTATTTCGGAGACATTCACTTTCGCTTTCACTTTCATTCATGATTCGTCGTGTCAGTGCGATAACAGTGTACCGCGAGCGAAAGTGAATGTCTGCGAAATAAGAAGGCAGCTCGCAACATACGTCACAATTTCGATACTATCGGTTATTTTTTGGCGATCGTTTTTTGCCCATGTAACGCATTTGCATTTGGGGGGCGGCTGATTTTCGATAAAAAAGTCGATATATCTTCGTTATGTGATCATGGATTTTAATGAGACTTGTATCATTCTTCATGGTATTATTAGGTCTATATCGTCAGCTAAAAAAAATCCTGGGGTGGACTTTCCCTTTAATGAGTGCTAAATGTGCTATATTACTAGCGGGAAAAGTATCTGGATCAAACCTGATTAACAAAAGTAGAGAACAACTCTCTTTATTACCGATTACCACTGCCAGACGTTTTCAGTGGAGGGTTGTACGTACCCAATAGATGCCCTTAATAAGTACAAACCCGAGTAATCATGAAATACCACATAATCATATCATATATGTCCACTACCAGACGTTTAAAGTAGTGAGCTATGCCCATCGGCCCCTCCCCCAAGAAGAAAGACGACCGTAATAAGTGACGAATTGCATAAATATAATAAACTAATACTTTATTATTAGAGAGAAAAGTAACCGGCTTAACCTGATGGAAAAAGTAAAGCATCACTCTATGATGATAACAGATTACTAAAATTCGTTTTTTTGCTTCATTAAAAAATAGCGTCTGAAAGGCACCACCACCACTTAAAATGTATTTATGACAGACTGGTTCCTTATTCTCGGAGGACACCATTCTACGCCGTTTCTAAAGCATTCCACTGAATTAATATTGTTTTACCTTCGTGCATGAATGCCTTCACCCCCTTGAGCACTCTAGTTTGAATGAAATGGTCTCCTAGTATCGATAAGTTTGTAGATACAATCTGCGCATGAGCCGATAAAGGTCATTTGTGATAAAATTGTAAAACCCACCGAGATGAATACGTGCTCATGTTATGTAATCATTAGGGACTTTTAGATTTGCACGACGAGAACGTGGACTGCAACATGTGACCTCCTTTTAAGGCACTGCCATGTACTTAAAAGGACGTCACATCTACGTCCACGCAAATCTAAAAGTCCCTATTATTCATATGTACACCTACGGTACATTCTATGATACAAGAGGGCAAACAAAAGCTATTCGTGAAGCACATACATGACTTCGGCATTGATTATTTTTAAAATACACAAAGTGGGACTTCTCCATGAGTAAAAGATCTGTGGATATTTGGGGGTAATTTGACCCATGTGCTAACTACGAAATGGTCTATTATGCTTACCTCTTTTCTATATCTTTTCCCCATCGTTACCTTCTTGTTTTGTTCAAATAGTTTTCAAATGTCTCACCCCAAATAGCTCTAGCTATCTGTTTTGAAATATGTCAAGACAGTAATTAGATGCCATGCCACCCTGTTTATCTCCTTGATAACACTGAAATAGGCCTGGGGGGTGTTTCACAAAGATCCTAAGTTGAACTTATCTCTAAGTTGGACTTAAAATTCATGGGAAGCCATTAGCATCCTTGAAAATATTTTGTAATTTTTTTTCAGAAGGCATAAAATGTTGATTCAAATCATTCATATTTTCTATTATCATGGGAGATTTCATGTTCTTGATGAGGAATTGATGAAAAGTCTAAAATATTCAAATTTTTGCTTTTGAATATATTTCAATTTAAGGCTTCAATGGCTGTCCATACTTTTTAAGTCCAACTTAGTGTTAAGTTCTACTTAGGATCTTTGTGAAACACTCCCCAGCATACGTAAATTATGAGATGCAACGTCAAGCATAAAGGTCTCATCTTGGCACTTTTCTTATTTCTTTCGAAGCATTTCATCATCAGATCGTCCTGTATATTTCATTATTTCTTTTATGTATTTCTTTTTTTCATTATGTATAAATACTAATTTTACTCCTATCATTTTTAACAGATTTTGTGATAAGTGAGGTAATCCAGTGGGGTAGACCGAAGATATAGGGGTGAGGGGGACACGTTCTCCCTCCATCCTCATCAAGTGGTGAGTGGTGCTCTTTCGCATAACAATGCTAGTGGACCCCAAAACAAACTGAGAACGTCCTCTTTTTTCAGAACTCACAGAAACCTTTTTTTAAAACGGATGCCCTAATAGAAGTAAGGTATTTTAGGTCCTCGATATGCAAGAATTTTTCCTTTTGTCCTCAGGGTGTTACATTCCTATGTAGAGGTGTTGTGGTCCAGATGACATGTTGGATAAGTCTTCGGACTGTGAAGTACAGCGCTAATGTCCTTTGGCAAGACATTAACCTACATTTGCCACACTCCACCCAGGTGAGGTAAATTGGTACCCGTCATGAACTAATTCCTTGAAATGCTCGAGCACTGTAGTGCCAACCGTGCTAAAGCAGGTTTCAAGATAAAGGTGAGTTCTGGTCATGCGATTGCATTGATAAAGAAAAGGTGTGTAATGGATCAGAAAAGTTGATCATAATGTAGCCGCCCGGCATATGGAAAAGTGGTGTCTTTTGGCGAGTCTCGAACGCATGCTCGCGCGCATGTATTATAACCAATGGGCACAAGCTTCAAAACCGTTCTTTTGTCAAAGATATTGGTGTAACTTTGCAATGCTGCAAAATACAAGGCTGGCGCGAACGGTATTCTATTGTCTATATTTTGTCTTGTATTTTCCAGAATATGAGAAATAATTTGAAGTATTTGCGTCAGACTAGGCCTCGAAAGAAAGATTTTCAATTGAATTTTGACACCAACCCTTCCATAGCAATGCACGTACTTGCACAATTCGAAACAGGAAACATAACCGATAACCCCGTGTTTGAAACTCTGTATCCCAGCAACGGATTATCCTACGAATACAGCGTTTTCACTTTCCAGTGCGGAATTTTTCCGTCTCTGTCATATATCAAAATCAAGCCGATTGGTATAGAAAATTCATCGGACTCCTTGAAAAAGTAAGAAGATTAATTTTCCATCCAATCACATTTGGCGACAATCCGAGCTCATTAGCATAGAGAGTCATGACGTCATATCACGCCATGACTTGGACTGAGCCCGCACCAGGGGGTTTCATTGCCATTGCTACGTTTGTGTATCTGCATTGCACTGGCTGGCAATGCGCTGTGACTGAGTGAGATTCATTGAACCAGTTTCATGAATCATGGATCTGGATCTGTTATTGTCGGGTAAGGTCAGGTTTTGGGGGTTACCCATTACCACAATTTTTTTTTAATAGGATTTTCCGGCCAAATTTTCGAGTTTGGCATTTAACTTAATTTGTCTTGCGTTCAAATTCGATGGTTTAAGTGCTGTCAGATATATCTTGGGTTTATATTCCTTTTTCTAGTTTTCAAATCGATGAAGTTTTCTTTAGAATCTATGTATGTTTCATTCAAATTAATGAATAATGTGCTTCTTTCGCTATTTGGTCATTCGATTTGGCGCAACACGATTTCTGACATCGCGAAGGTGTACTTTTAGCATTCGAATTCATTTGTAGCATGAAATTAGCACTTTGTGCACTTGAATTGATGGTCAATATACATTTCTCGCTTATTACACACTTTTTATAGTTCATTCTTTTTCTTTCAAGATTGTTTTTTCCATGTCTATTTCACCATATATTATTTTCTTGCATTTATACACTTTATATACTTTTAGATTCATCTGATATTCATCATCCTTTAAGTTTGATTGTTAAGAAGAAAACAAAAACGCCTTACATCTACGGACTTGATGGTCTCAATATTTTTGTAAATGTTCATGTATGAAGTTGTTTGACTTGTGTTACATCATAGATTTATCACATTTTCATTATGGAGGAATGGTACAATATTGTAACTGGGGTAGGTATTTGTGCCTGTCCCCACTTTTCCGGGGTATATGAACATGTCCGTGCAGAAATGCCATATCCCTTGATTTAGCCCCTTCTTTACCAAATGTCTGACCACACCCATAAGCATTGTCCTCAAAATTTATAAATGGCATAACAGAAAAGACCCTAATGGCAAATCATGCATTTAATTGCATTTTTTTAAAACTGTAAACGTGGGTTGTATTTCTTCCCCCTAACATTCCTAACTTGAATAAACATAATTCGAATACGAATGACAGGTGTTAATTTGAATGATAAAAATGACGCCTCGACAAGTGACGATAAATTTGAATGCTATAGTTGAGCAGTTTCTAAATTAAATGACAGATCTATGAAACCCTTTGACCAAAATTTTAAATTGAAAACCAAAACGGGAAAATTCAATGATAATTGGCATGGCTAAGCCGATCTGCGCTAACTTAAAGGTATTACAAAGTTTTGGTTAATTTTGAAAATTGGCTGGATAGTGATTCTTTAAGATTTTGATATATCTGGATATCTGGCGACCATGAAAATTTCAGAATATGTAGTTGTGATATATATATATATTCCAAACGGTAATAGCAAATCGGTCGATTTTATTCAAAGAACATCGTTTTATAGCTAAATTAATATATTGACCTTGAGAGGGGGCTATACAACATGAATAGTATATTATTTACAATTTCATCACTTTAGACTCGATTTCAACCGCGACACCGATCACTGAATATTGTAGGATCGCCTATGCTCATTTGAACCAAATTCATGACCCCATACCAAAACTTTGTATTACCTTTAAAATGCAAAGTTAATGAATTCGAATGACAAACTCGCGGATCTCGCCGAGAAATCCTATATTAAAAAAAAGGGGGGGAATTTCCTCCAAAACACACACATAAGAAAGTTACAGGGGGGGGGGGGGGGTCGACCCCGAACGCCCCCCCCCCCCTGCGTACGCGCCTCGTTTCATGGATCTGTAATTTCATTTAGAAACTGCTCAAATAGCATTCAAATTAATCGTCACTTGTCGAGGTGTCATTTTTATCATTCAAATTAACACCTGTCATTCGTATTCGAAATATGTTTATTCAAGTTAGGAATGTTAGGGGGAAGAAATGCAACACACGTTTACATTTCTAAAATAATGCAATTTAAAATGCACGATTTGCCATTGGGGTCTATTCTGTTATTCCATTTATTCAAGTTCACGACAATGCATATGGGTGCAGTCAGACATTTAGTAAACATGACAATTTACAAACATATTGCGACCATCAAGTCCGTAGATGCAATTCGTCTTTTTTTCTTAAAAATCAAACTTAAATGCCGATGAATATCAGATAAATCTAATAAGTATAAGTGTATAAATACAATACAATAAAATATGATGAAATACACATGAACAAAACAATCTTGAAAGAAATGACTAAATAGCGAAAGAAGCACATTGTTCATTAATTTGAATGAAACATACATAGATATTACCGAAAACTTCATAGATTTGAAAACTAGAAAAAGGAATATAAACCCGAGATAAACCTGACAGCACTAAAACCGTCGAATTTGAACGCAAGACGCAATTAATTTTAATGCCAAACTTTCGAATTTAGCCGGGAAATCCTATAATAACGGAGGATCAGGAGTGACAATGTGTCAAACATGAGCGCTACAAAAGACTCCGCTGTTATCATTATTGTTTAATACATACATTTCTTTCCTCAAACATATAGTAATAAACGGTCTGTAAACAGTCCTCGATACACGCCATAGACGGGTTTGTACGTCCAGCAGGTCTTGCAAATTAAAATCTCGTTTCGCCAACTGTTTCCGATGTAATTGAACATACACGTGCCATCAGAGACTACTAAAGACCCGTGTGCGTGTGTGCGTGTGTGTGTGCTTAAGTGTACGTATCGTTATGCAGGGGAAAGGGGCGCTAATTCAGTAAGGTATCCAAAATATAGCCTACTAAAACAGACCCCAAATTTCGGTAAATAAATAATCAAATGTCCAAATAAAGATAATGATTTAAAAGGCGTTATGTTTCTTACCTGTTTCGTGTCAATTTTGTTGTATTTGGGGGAGTATTTTTCGGAAAAACATTGATTTTAGTATGCATTTTTTCAAAGGTTTCACGCCAAACCGCTGCACAATACAAATGCATACTGATGGTGGATTGCGTGCGGGCGCGCGCCTGTGTGAAGTTATCTACCGTAATGAGGATCTGGGACAGAAGATAATAGTTGCCAATTTAATTATATCGAAAATGTATTAAATAAAATGGAATGGTCTTGATTACAGAGTGGTCTTATTCGTTATTACTTTGTTGATGGGGGAGACAGAGAGAAGGAAAAAAAAGAAAAGGGAAGAGAATATAAAAGGAAAGAACGAAGAGGAAGAAGAAGAAAAGAGGTAAACGGGGGCGAAAGGCTCTTGCCTCCCCCCCCCGCCAAAAAAATAAATAAGAGACAGAGAAAGAGTGAAGGGAAAGGGAAAGAGAATATAAAAGGAAAGAAAGAAGAGAAGGAAGAAGAAAAGAGGGAAACGGGGGCGAAGAGCTCTTGCCTCCCGCCAAAAAATAAATAAGAGAGAGTGAGAGAGAGAGAAAGTAAAGGGAAAAAGAATATAAAAGGAAAGAAAGAAGAAGAATAATAAGAAGAAAAATGGGAAACGGGTGGGGGCGAAAGGCTCTTGCCTCCCCCCCCCCCCCCCGCCAAAAATTAAATAAGAGAGAGAGAGAGAGAAGGAAAGGGAAAGAGAAGATAAAAGGAAAGAGAGAAGAGGAAGAAGAAGAAAAGAGGGAAACGGGGGCGAAGAGCTCTTGCCCCCCCCCCACACCCGCCAAAAAATAAATAAGAGAGAGTGAGAGAGAGAGAAGGGAAAGGGAAAGAGAATATAAAAGGAAAGAAAGAAGAGAAGGAAGAAGAAAAGAGGGAAACGGGGGCGAAGAGCTCTTGCCTCCCCCCCCCCGCCAAAAAAAAATAAGAGAGAGAGAGAGAAGGGAAAGGAAAGAAAGAAGAGGAAGAAGAAGAAAAGAGGGAAACGGGGGCGAAGAGCTCTTGCCTCCCCCCCGCCAAAAAATAAATAAGAGAGAGTGAGAGAGAGAGAAGGGAAAAGGAAAAAGATAAAAAGGAAAGAAAGAAGAGAAGGAAGAAGAAAAGAGGGAAACGGGTGCGAAGCGCTTGCCTCCCCCCCCCCCCGCCAAAACAAAATAAGAGAGAGAGAGAGAGAAGGGAAAGGGAAAGAGAATATAAAAGGAAAGAAAGAAGAGGAAGAAGAATAAGAATAAAAGAGGGAAACGGGGGCGAAGGGCTCTTGCCTCCTCCCCCCCCCCCGCCAAAAAATAAATAAGAGAGAGAGAGAGAGAGAGAGGGGGGAAAGGGAAAGGGAAAGAGAATATATAAAGGAAAAAAAGAAGAGAAGGAAGAAGAAAAGAGGGAAACGGGGGCGAAGCTCTTGCCTCCCCCCCCCCCGCCAAAAAAAAATAAGAGAGAGAGAGAGAGAAGGGAAAGGGAAAGAGAATATAAAAGGAAAGAGAAAAGAAGAGGAAGAAGAAGCAAAGAGGGAAACGGGGGAAGGGCGAATGGTTCTTGCCTCCTCCCCCCAAAAAAAACTGACAGGATATTTTCGGTAAAATTGAGCTGCTGTCGGGAAAAATTAGAAAAGGGGGAGGGGAAAATGAGTGGGAAAGGGAGAGAAAAGAAAGGCAAAGGAAAGAGAAGGAGGAAAGAATGAGAAAAAAGAGACAAAAGAAACGGGAGATGAAAGAGAGGGAGGGGGTTCTGACTCCCTCCCAGACCCAACCCCGCTTGGTCGCTCCGCTCCCTCGCCGCTGATGCCTCGCTCCATCGTTTTCCATATAGTGAGCACTAACTTTTTTGGGCCCACGAAAATTGGAAAAATTGCATGAACCCCCTTTAACGCCAAAAAAAAGTTTAACGTGTTTTTACACGTTGTTTTCCCGGCGAGGAGCCCTCAGAAGCTCAGGGGTTTTATACATCAAATTATCGTCGGATGAGCATAATTTCATACCTTATTTGTGACACTGGCAGGTCACGACTTGGCTTGGGGTCCAGGGGGCTAAAACAAGACCAAATAACCAATGTTTTCTCTCTTTTTTAGAATAAATGGTATTTCCATATGTTTTGTACATAAATCACAAAAAATGAGCGATTTTAGGGCTGACATGCAAATACAAGAGGTCACGTCATGGATATACAGCATCTCAATCTTGGTTATAACATCATAATATGCAGGTGGCACTGGTGGTATAGACACAGCTTGATGTAGCTGGTGTTTATGTACACATGGATTAATGGGGATTAAGGCTCTAGACACTAAGTCTGGGAAAGTGAAGTTCATGATAGCAAAATGAACAGGTCATCAATATAGCAAACACAATATTCATGAGTTTGTAGGCATTGTGGTCACCATCAACATCTTCATCACCATTATCATCAACATCATAACGCTCCTCTTCATTACCGTCGTCATTATCATCACTCTCACCGTCGTCAGCAACATCACAATCATGACATCCACCATATAATTATCATGCATAATTTAACCCATAAATCATATATTAGTCATATTCAAGCGTTATTTTCGCTACATAATATTCGTTGGACCATTTGGAATAATAAAACGACAACAAAATTGGAAGAACCAGGATATCCCTATGTTATCTCTTGTTTTGATATTTTGTATTTATGTATTATATTGTTTTTGTTGTTTTATTTCATTTCTAACCACAATTCAACTATTTTGACCCAAAAACAAACACCTAAACTTGAAACAAAACGAAATAACCAATGTTTTCTCTCTTTTTTAGAATAAATGGTATTTCCATATGTTTTGTACATAAATCACAAAAAATGAGCGATTTTAGGGCTATGTGTCCGACTGAAATTATATAATTTGTATCTCTTTTTTTAATAAAGATCAACCCCCCCCCCCCCCCCCCCAATCGGAGCAATGTCACTTTTCATTTATCTTCTCTTTCCCTTTCCCTTTCCCTTCGCTCTCTCTCTTATTTATTTTTTGGCGGGGGGAGGCAAGAGCCCTTCAACCCCCTTTCCCTCTTTTCTTCTTCTTCCTCTTCTTTCTTTCCTTTTATATTTTCTTTCCCTTTCCCTTCTCTCTCTCTCTCTCTTATTTATTTTTTGGGCGGGGGGGGGGGGGGGAGGTAAGAGCCCTTCGCCCCCGTTTCCCTCTTTTATTCTTATTCCTCTTCTTTCTTTCCTTTTATATTCTCTTTCCCTTTCCCTTCTCTCTCTCTCTCTCTCTTATTTATTTTTTTGGCGGGGGGGGGGGGGGGGAGGAGGCAAGAGCCCTTCGCCCCCGTTTCCATCTTTTCTTCTTCTTCCTCTTCTTTATTTCCTTTTATATTCTCTTTCCCTTTCCCTTACATTTACAGAAGTGGGAACAAGTGAAGTTTTCATGAACTTTTAACACTGGGCTATTGTGGCTATTGTAGCCTCGTTTAAATGATTTGTTTTAAACAGATTATTTCTATTTGTCTTTCGCTCCAATTTGGGGTTTCTAAGGAGGCTAGGAACAATGAGTGGTATATGTGTGGAAGTGTGGTCGGGTGGTGTGTGTGTCGCATGGTGGGGAGGGGGAGTGGATAGTAGTGTGTTTGGTTGGATGGGGTTATTTGTTTTATGTTACAACTTATTTCATTTTTGTTTTCATCAATCGTTCAATCTATGTAATGAAAAAAAATTGAATTCATGTCAAGGAAAAACAACTGTATTTTATTTCTAAGATAGATTTGTATTGCTTGGAATCAATAAAACAAAATGATTCTAGGGCAATGTGTGACACATTGCCGTTTTCAAAATTTGCTTTCTTTTTTGTGCACCCCTATTCACGGTTGAAGCAGGGAGAAATATACACGTGACGGTTTTCTATACAATCAGCAGTGTTCAACGCATCAATAGGTGACGCACAAGTATATTGTATAACTCTTTGCTATCATGTAATTATAAATGAAGTAATAATGAATAATAATGATAATAAACTAATAACAATGACGTAGAATCTGAATATAAAAAAGATATTTGTATCAACCTAATGCCTTATGTGCATCAGTCATTACGATTGTGAGGACAACACATAATAATAAACCAACTAATTGTTCTTAATGCAATGAATAGATCATGTTTTAATGAAAGAGTATTACGTAAATACAGGGTAGGAAACTTTGCTCAGTTACATAAGCATGTCCGTTTGAGATGAATCTCTACAAAAACAAAGTAAAGAAGAATATCATCTTTATAGAAAAATATCATCATGATAAAACCGTGATTATACAATTGTATTTTAGATGATCGTTTACAAAATAAAATGGAGAAAGAAAGAGGGAGAGAGGGAGAAAGAAAGAGGGAGAGAGAGAAAGAAATGGGGATATTCAGGGGGAGCTTGTTAGCACTTTTTGAGACACGTGCCCCCCTCCCAGATGGATTGACAATCCTGAATCGTTGGATCTTTTCTTTCTCACTCTCTCGTTCAGATATGACACAGTAAGCCGCAGCAAAAGTAACAAATATTGAAACCTAGGGTTAGTAAAATGTATGCAAATTCGTCATGTTGGGGGTATAGACTAGGGGACGGCACTGGTTTCCAACTTTTGTCAAAATGTGTTAAGTCTCTCGGCGGTGGTATCACTTCTTATTGACATCGTGTGTGGCACATGATAGTCAGAAATTTGTCGTAAAATTAGTAAATGGCGGAAATGTTTGCAGATTTGATAAAAATGGATTTTGATTTGATGAAAAGGGGTGATATTTTTCACAAACATGTGAATGCATATATTTTCTTTCTTTCTCGAAAACAGGCTGAGGGGGGCTTCTAAACATAAGGATTATATCTAGAGCCTTATCTTTGTATCAGCTCTTGTGCAAACGGGATCATGTTTTCTATATTTTGTGGGTAAAATTAATGTTCTTGAGAGTATGCACAAAAGGGTCCTTTTCGACTCTGTTGTAACGATCACGAGTCACACCTTTTTTTTTAATATGAAGTGACATCACCCAACCGTGAATGAATAACGGCCAAGCAAACGTGCAGAAAAAAAGCCCCTATATTTCCTAGCTCCCAGTCCGCCCCAAGTTCAGTG